>JAUTBV010145231.1:0-11030 GCA_032361325.1 Lepetodrilus fucensis | reverse complement strand
ATCAATATCGCGTCCGAAAGGTAACTTTCGCGAACATTGATACCTGGCTCCCGGCGCGAGATTTGAATCTGGATCCTTTGGCTCCGGTGTCCAACGTTACTCAGGCTCTTAGATACAGCAATTCGAGTAACAACACTTCTATAATTCAAACAGGTGGAGGGCTTTCTTGGAAGGTATCTTACCGAAATAGCGACCTTCTTTGATGCATGCATTTATATAATTATGATTGTTATAAATCGCATTTCCCCCCAGAATTGCTGCCGTTGGTTAAAGGTCGCGAAAGTTTGATCAAATATCACTGGATGTTGGTTCCCCACGTCTGGAATGCTTTTCACTATGCAGTACTACGTCATTGGACGTCAAAATTGAAATCATACAATGCCCCTACTTATGAGGCCTACATATACGAAATAAACTATGATAAATACTCCGATTTTGGGAAGGGATGACACAATGTTCTAGCTGTACGTTTGCCAGTTTTTGTAGTGTAGGTCCATGGAGTAGGGAACTGATTTTCCATTATGAATACTTGTTATGCCGGTCAGTCGCATTATTGAATGAACATATAATAACTGAAGTGTACACTGATGTTGATTATATCGTTCTATTGTGTATTCGTTTTGGACATCATGTGAGATTTATAAAGTTACCATAACTTTTCAAAAAGAAAATCAAATACATCTTTTAATATTATCTTAAAATTAAATTTCATCATGATATTGTTATGACAGACAGAGCTATGGTATTAAAATAAACAGATTTGTTAGTACATGGTTTACTTACGTGCTTGTCCAACATTAGACATGAGATTTACAAACGAGATTCAAATGAATTGTAATGTATCATGGAAAATTTTAAATACCAGAAAATCACTTCTCATTATCATGTTGGTATAGTAAAACAAGAAAACCCAAATTATTTTCAAATCTCAAATTACGTTAATGTCGCTTTTCTACAAATCTAATCCGGATTATTATAAATGAATCCATATACAGACATAGACATACCCTTGCTATACATTTATTCGCTTTAGTGTACACTCTTTTATTTATCTCTCTCTCTTTTTTTTGTTTTTCTCTGTCTATACACAAGCTGAACAGAGTAATGATCGGGGCGTTATTTATGTACTTAATGATTCCGCATGCCAAATGTTCCACCAACAGGAAAGAAAGCACACGTTGACGGCTGGTGAGTAAACCTACTGAAATGAATCAGATGATGTTATTAAGTCTCAAAATAAGCCATCTGCAATATTGTAATGGGCTGAATACCAAACTCGTTAAAAAACATATGAGTCAATATGCCGGCATGTAAAGCTGCCAATTTGATAAAGTCAGTGAAGCAAGGTGGTAAGAGTTATATTTTATGACCCAGGTTTGCATCACTGAGTAACATAAAACCACTATTACCACTCCTGTGAGTCCTGTCAGCCGATAAAGTGTTTGAAATTCTAACTCCCCTCACCATGTGCAGCTCCAGTCATGTTCGGCGTCTGTGTTTAAAGTTATCATACCTCTCCTCGGCCCATTAAGTTCCTCCATTGACATCCGGTACTCGTTTTGAAATTGTTAAATAAATCGTCGTATCATTAAGACCACCTAGGCACTTTTCATACTCTATTTGGTCCTACGAGCATTTTTCACCTAATAATACTTTCTTGATGTACGCGAAAGAGTGCTTTATTATGTACATTTTCCTATACTATAGTTTCTTGTTCACAATTAAATATGGAGTCATAGCGAGAGTGATTTATTCCCGAAATGATTACATTATAATCTCCTGCGGTCAAAAAGCACACTGACTAATACTCGCCATTGTGGTGTAGGAAATAAAGTAAAGGGTGTTAGAGGTTTAATGGAGGTTCCTCCTCCCGACGTTAATATGGCTGACAGACCATACAATAGGCGGCTATCCTTAACGTGATGACGTTACCCAATCATAACCAAACTGCCGTGTAAGCCTATCCACTCTTATCCATTTCGTGGAGAAGCTTTATAGTCTCGCCGCAGGAAAGAAGGACATCCTTTGAAAGCCTTGATTGAACTTACATGAGCACAGTGATGAAACTTATGCCATGAGAATCTAGCTGTTTAGCTACTCTCTACATATGAGCACATAAAGATCGCGGCCCGCTGGGACATGGCGTGATGATGACTGTGAGGCAAGGCCGAAGCCTCGAGAGACAAGTAACACGAATACTGCGACATTGTTCCCAAACCCCGGGGCTGCCGACGTCGACGATGAATACCCCTGCTTGAGAAAAATCGAATATCAAATATCGGGTACTTATGAAGCCTGAATTTCCCGGGGTATCCGTCTTCGTGAAACTTTCATCACAGGCGTCAGAATTATAAAAGGGGAACCCTTGAGAAAATGCCTGAAGTAATGGCATGTGTATGCCTTGTTAGCATACTGGTATATTGTAGGATAGCGAGACGGAGAGGCAGCTAGAGATAAGCGGGAAGTCTGGAGGTAGAACCAGACTCTCACCTCTTTCAGATCCTAATTCCAACTCCTTGTCGTCCCCAGGCGTCAGCTCCACTGTTGTTAAACACACATAAAAGACTTATCTTTCATCGACCGATTATACCTGTGTGTCTCCTCTTCTTTAACTCTGAAGGCAGTCTGCGTTGAATGAAGGATGATTAGAGAGTGTTACTGAAGCCATTTGAGGTTAACTAGGCTTAACAGGGTTTAAACTTAGTTGGCATAACTTGTATCTAATCCTTTTCAATGTGAGTAAAATATGTTTACTTTACGCAGGCAGAGTCGACTATAGTGCAGTTGGTATATAGTGGTCGTGGGTTTCGTACGTGGCGGTATGTCTAATAATGTTTTATGTTATGACAAAGCAGTAGTATCTAAAGGTATTAATATGAATACTTCATGACAAGATCATTTCTTATGCTAATGTATATATTCCCAAATCACCAACACATGCAATACATAAACACTAACCTTCTAAACATACAGGGCGAGCATGAGATCAGAACACGCTCTCAGCAAGTATACAAGTTATGAAAACAACGTTCCAATAGAATTCGACAATCATGATCCTAAACAATGTTTGACCAAAGGTGCTTTTCACAAATATTGGATTCGTAATAATACAATGTTCTATTGTTACGAATCCAAATTGTTTGTGACAATGGCCTGTGGTTTGACCATACATCAAGTGAACATATCCATTTAATAGCAGGCTCCTACACTATTTTGACTACAACCTATTGGGACACATACTTCAAACACGCTCAAAACACTATCACGTATATATGTATTGTGTTGCTTGCCGTACTGACATTAACTTCACTTTTCTTCATTTAGAAATGTCGATTTCCACCATGATAGAACCAGAAAGTGTTCCACTTAGTAAACTAACAGAACACCGTCAATTCGATCACTACATAACATATATCAACAATCGATTTGAAAATAACGACGTTAAACTATTCAGGCAGAATTTCTGCCGATTAAAGAAAATCAGAAATGTCTCTAAACATGTAAAGAAAATACAGTGTTATTGAAGTTTGTTACTATTTTAATTATCCGAATTATTCTACATCGAACTAACTTTTAATGAGACGCATATACCCCTCTTCATAGATAGTTGTTACTAAATTGATAGGGTAACTTTGTGGAGTGTTATTGAAAAAGATAGACATTTCGTTAAAACGTGTAATACAGTATTATAAAAAGTTTTTCAACACAGTTTAATATGGTTTGTATAAAATTATGGGTAACAATTATAACTGCAGATTAACATTTCATTTTAATTTATTCTTTTAAGATATTTGTAAATGGCAATTTCAAATATTGCCAACCCTTGTTATTTATTAGCATAAAATGAACCTTTTCCGTATACAATTAATAATACTGTGTTGTCTATAAGACTAACAGATAAGCATTATTTTGTTATTTTGGTTGGTTTCAAAACAGATTAATATTTGGTTGGTTTCAAAACAAAATATACCCAGCCATGTATAGACTGGACCAAGCTATATGTACCACCAAGAGCTAAACTGGTCCGTACTCACGGCGCGTTAACCACGTCTCTACCTGGCTGCTTCGTCTCAAAGGAAACAACAGCACAACTTGTCGTGGACGTAACAACGACCACAGAGTAGCGGATTGTCGTCTCGAACGTCGCCCACAGGCAGACAGGTGTCGGGAGACTTCATTGCTTCTGTAAATATCAGAATTAAACGCGTGTAAAGATGAGCTTAAATGTAGGGGTAAAGACACAGTATCTAGTGTCGATGGTTTTTCAGTTTTTAGCAAGTCGCCAGTAACTGTCACGATAGTTAATAGTGTATTAATATGTTTTTATTATTTGAGACATATTCAGGGCAAAATAGGGGCCCATTAGTTGTGGTTAAGGGATCCTGGATATATACATGGTCATATGTAGCGTAGATAATTACTACACATTACTAACAGCTGAGTCATGAGTGGTCAAGGTATATACGTATGCCATATGTAGTCCTTGTAAAATAAGTTTCGTGGTATGTATTTTTTCAATATTATTTAAGGATTATTTTTACTTTAAAAAAAAGAAAGATTTCCACGAAACGTGTTAACACGGACTTCGTATTCCAGTACTTGACTAATATCAAACATAAAACCAAATATCTTTATCTTTGACTGCTTTCGACAGCTTCTGTACATGATAGCTAACCAATAGAGCTCTGTTATACAATACACCGGTACACGTATACAATCGTGTAAACGTATTTGCTATCCACTCACATCTTGCTTGTATAGTCTACTTTTATTTTCTCGGCTACCTCTAATGGTAATGTTCTTTAAACTATTTGGACTGTTCTAGAAGAAGTTCCAATTGTTGCCGAAGTTAGTTCGGGGTGAGACTGAGAGTTTAAACGTGTCAATAATAATTACATTCATCATTCGACATTATTCATTCGCAATCCAATCTGTCAACCGCTAATTATTTTTAAATAATATTTTTAAACAATAAGCCATACCATTGTCAAACCGCTGGTAAAGAACATAGATCAACACGTGGATTCTGGTCATTTCCCGGGATATACTCCTTGTCAAAGGTACTGTTATTATTGGGTGTGAGAAGTATGAACAAAGCGCGGAAGCTGTCAAAATGGTTAATACATTTCTGTCAATGAAATAAATGCACAGGGGAGCAGCGTATAATTTTCCAATCTCAGTCTGGTAACTCTAACTGACCGGCTTGGAACACAGATCGGCAAACACTGCCATGTTCACTTGATACACCAATGATCTCGTCAACTTGTTGGGCATGAAAGACCAACATGAATTTTTCACTCTTGTTGAAACAGTTTGTTCTCACTGTATCAGCTGAGCGCCATGGCCTGGTTCTAAGCCGAAAAACGGCCGCTGCCAGTAAACAATTTATGGAAAGTGCCATTAAAGGCCTGGATATATTTGTTCTTCAAAGAGAACACAAACAACAAGGATTATGAGGGAAATTTCTTTGCGAACCATCTGTGCTTGATCGACACTTATAGAATTAAATAAAGTGTAGGAGGTGAGGTTGTAAATATTTTGTCTGTGGCATTTAAAACTGTCAAATAGTTCGATATATTGTACAAAAACAAGTGTATTTTGATGTAATATACCAAGATACAATTTAAAAATATAATAGACATAAATGTATACTTACGAATGTTATTGTTATCGACGTTATTTAATTTAATGCATTGCAATTTCTAGAATATCGTGGAATAACCATGTTATTTCATGAGAATGACAAATGTAATACATTGACTTGCCATTTTATTAAATTATAGCAACATAAATATTTCTCTCTGAATCTTTTCGAAGTAGTGCATAGGGAGCAGTTCATACGTATTATTTTGTAGACATATTTGTTTAATGTTTCTAAATAATAAAATTAAATGTGTTCTGTATGCGGTTCTGTTGAAAGCTGCGCATGTTTAGAGTTGTGTAATAATGAAAGATTGTCCGCAAGTTCTGAAACAAATTGGAAGTCTTTTGGAATATTATTTTCGCAAGTTGTTAAAATGTTCTTAGCTGACATATTTTCCGGACAAATAATTATATTTTATCAAATGAAATATAGTTCTCCATAATATGAAAATATGTCGCCATTTTTCGTATTTTTATTTTAACTTGTATACACACATGTAATGTATGGAATGGAACTACATATAAGTGTATCATTTTGTTATTGGTTGTTTTTAAAATAGATACTACAGCTGTCCGCAAGTTATGAAATAATAAGAATATTTCGAAAATAAATACTAGTAGTTCGTGCTATTATACGTCTTGCAATTCTACACACTATACAAATGTAAAATCGCCTAAATGTGTTATTTATGCATTATATCATTCAAATATAATTTTCGTTTAAATTGCATACTTAGTTTGTAATACTAGGCTACCTGCTTAAGCAAATATATTTTTAAATATTGCGTTTGAAATAGCATTTGTATTTGTCTTTACCTGTCTTGGTTATTGGTAGCACTATATTGATGATGCTGTTCTTGAGAAAATAGTTTCTTTTGAAATATTGGAATTGCGATAAGAAATGAGTGCACACTCATCTATTGACCAGAGTAAGAAATTCATGCTATAAAAAAGCTTTCGAACATTATTATTACCTTTTTAATATTATTATTGTTATTATTATTATTATTATTATTATTATTATTATTATTATTGTAATTATTGTTATTATTATTTTATTGTTGTCATTATTGTTAGTATTATTGATATTATTATTTATTTTGTGTAATGTTTTTATTTTTATTATTATTATTATTATTATTATTAAATTTAAGAAACGTTTGTAAGAATGTCAACTTTTTGTGGTCCATGCCGTACACTACAGCAATCATTGAGGTGTAAATCCTGGCATCTACAGATACCAGAGTATACCATGGAACAAGCTGATTGTGATGCAATGTGGTCACTTGGTATCCGTGGTTCAGTTGTGGTCAGCGATGCAGGGGTCATCCTGTTAGGTCAGTAGTTATAGAATCAGCTAAGTTGTTACCTGCGATTCATCTATTACCTGTAATGGTATGATGACCGCTAACATGGGGTGTGGCCACTGAGTCCAACAATGCGGTGTTTATGGGATTGTTTTCTATAATCGCACCTTTATACAGCTCGCAACAGTTTTGAGAAATACTGTTAAAGCTAATTTAATATTAATCCGACGCACCTGTACCATCTAGCAAATCAGTCGTTGTATTCAAGAAAATACGTTTTAATAAATGTAGATACTCCATAAGAATTCGAAAAGATGTTGAAATAGGAACAATCTCGTACACATAATTTGGTTATACGCATTTGTGATTTTCTTTACTGTATGTGTGATCTTAGCTGCAAATGAATACATATTCGTAGTATGTTTATTTTCGGTTTTAAAATATTATTTTTATTCCATAGTCTATGGTTCCTTTGCATAGCAGATATAACATACACAGTTATACATCCTCAAATGATGTTAAGTAGACATAATGCCTGTTGTTTCGAGGATGAGATTCAACTAAGTAGTCGTCAATATGAGGTTGGCATTGTCCAGGATTTTGTTTCAGCAATGATATATAATTAATTGGAACCAATAAACATTGGCATCATAGTAGAAAAGTGTAGCCAAATAAAATGTCTAGTATTTTCATTTTGTTTATAAAATATATGACGTATTAATACAATTCAAAGACGTGCTAATTATATTTTTTAAATAATAAATAGGTATATTTATATGATATACATTTACTGTATTATATTTCAGATTGCAGTTCATAGTTAATCGATATGCTTATCAAAATACTAGGCAATAGTATTTATATTTAATAAAACATTTCCGAAACATAATGAGCAATCATAACAGAAATTAACCATGAACATGTTACGAGCTTATGCTACACAGGAACATAACATAATTAATATAATGTGAATATCTAATATCAACATTTACAAATTATCAATTTAGCATGCATCCATTTACGGAGAAGTCGACGCTTTCGTTATCAAACAGTAGTTAATTTAAGGTTAATTTGTGCTATTGTATGATTTATGTGCATATGCATCAATCAAAGGTTTCTCAAAGTTTGCAACGCCGTCGTCATAAAATAGTTCAGCTGTAAGCGTTCTATCAGTGAAAAATCAAAATCAAAGAATCAATGTATCATATGAAACAGGACAAATAATACGTTATTTCAAAAATCATTTAACATGATTTATGTTTATTGTAATATTCCCACATTTGTATCACATGTAAAAATTGTCTCAAAGGCACGATGCGTCACTGGAGTTCACAAGCTAGAACACTTGCAAGGACATAATCTGTAAAAATGTCTCAAAAATATATCGTACATACATACTGTCCTTCGTTGATTCGGTTGAGAAAAAACTAATATCAAGCCATCATATTGCATAGTTAATTCACATAGTGTCTTGTGCAAATAATGACAGTATTCATCTCAAGCATTCTGGGTTCTGAGTGATTATGGAAGACAGCTTGCTGGGGTAACATGGAAATATAATAGTCTGATATCCTTGGCCATTATCATATCAACGTCATTGATCAATGTACATAAATATATACACATGTCCATATACACACATACACACACTTCAACACCGTGTTATTTCCGTAACGTGCCGTGTGTATGAAGATGGCTCGGATATTTGTTGACGTACGCTGCCAATGGAGACCGCGCCGATTCCACATGGCACTGACTGCACGCGCATGGGGCGGGCCAACGTCCATACATGAACGCTCGGTCATGTGCGATCGCCGGGGAAGCGAGCGTGTGGGGTGGTTCTTTAATTGTCACTGTCGGCACACGTTGAAAATCCGACGCCGACAAACCCGGAACGCCGTGGTGCAACGCTACCAACGACGATAACGACGGCATGGCGGGGATCTGAAGTGGGGCGCTCGACGGGGCTGCGGTTACACGTGCGTGGTTGTGGCTTTGGTAGATGTCGCTGACAAGCTTCTTCATCTCGTCCAGCGACGTACTCAACATAAGGATGTAGTTCTTGGCCAGGAGAAGTGTGGCAATTTTGGACAGTTTCCTAACTGACGGACCATTAGCGTATGGCATCACCTCACGAAGTCCATCCAACGCCGAGTTCAAGTCATGCATACGTTTCCTTTCCCGACTGTTGATCTTGAGTCTAAGGTCCTGAAGTTCCCCTTCTGTGAGGCACTTGCTGGCGAGCTGTCCTTTCCTCTGAGCTTTCAGTAGGTACCTTTCCACGGAACCTTCGCTTCTACTGTCATCACAGTCTGAATCACAATCAACAGAAATGTGTTCGTTGTCACTGTCTTCCCGACTGTACATATCGTTGACATTCATGGTGAACTGGTTGCTAACTCCGCAGTGCATGGGTAGACGTGTGGGATGTTCGTCTGTTTAATCTGGTGGTGGCGAGAGATCAGCTCAGCTACCAGCCACTCGCTATCTATATAGGGATAGGACAAGACGAGGAGGCTGCAACATCGCCAGTGAAAGGAAGAGGCGGGGCTGTTCTTTGAGGCAAATCACGACCCCCTAGGGAGCTGCTCCAATCACACCGGCCCTTCTAACAGCTGGCTGTTCCAGGGTAGCCCCAAGTCACACGTACAATGTCTGTGCCACACTAACTAATGAGTTGCCGCCCACAACGAGGGCCGTTGTAGCAACGTCCTACTTCATAGAATTAGATTAGTAATTCGACACCCTTCTAATACACGCATACACAGAATATGTCAATTCGAAAAAATATTCATTTTTTTAACGAAAAAATACGTTACACTTTTTTTTCTATACTTTGATTTTCCACGGAAAAGGTGCTCGTTCTAGAAGCGTGAACTTTTATTGGCGAGGGTAACTAGTTGAATCGGAAACATGCACGTGTTTAACACCCAGACACGCGCACTTTAAGCATGGGCTGGCATTACACGTGCTAGGAATATGGAAGTCATCGTGGACAGTGCGGTCCGCTTATGCCTATGGCATCAACCATCAACTCCCCTCCCCTGTTGCATGTCCGTAGTGGGGAGCCAACCAATATTTAAATATTGAACGACGTTCATTTGCTTTTTGTTTATAATTACCAAGAAATGTGTTTTTCGAACTCAAATAATATCATATATATTTTTGTTGTGCTTCTTTTATAAAAAAAACATGTTTACCGTTAAATGCTGTAAGTGATGTAAGTGATTTCTGAATTTAATTTTAATGTCTTTATTTAGCATAATCATCGAATTTACTACTTTACTGTTATGTGTAAAAATGCAAATTATTATTACAAGGGTATTTTCTTAACATTGTAAGTTTGTTATATTTTGTTCTACGTGTATTTTTACGATATATATTTTCTAAATAATCGTATTTTCGTATCTGTATAATATTCTTTATAAAAAGTTACGAGTGATTCACTTAGGTCTAGTTTTAAAAACAAAAGCAATCGGACAGCTCTGAATTCAAATAACGGTAAGAGAATAAATAACAAACTATAGATGAATACCACCATATAAATATAGTTGGAATCGTTCTGCTCTCAACTATAAGAATTAATTTTGAAATGCAAAAAATGTGAAGGAATTATTAATGCTGAACATAAATCCAATAAATGTCGCGGACAATGTATGTCAGAATACTGAAAAGGATTGTATTTAAGCATACGTTTTTAACATCGGTCATTAATAAATGATATGTAAATACTAGTATATTAGTATGTTTACCATGGCCAGTATAATATTACAGTAAATAATTTCACCTAATGCTGACCTAATGATTACTTTCACCAATAGACCATGTGCATAGATACTAGTACCGGTACATATTATTGATATTGCATCATATCTAAACTAACCTTGCAAATAATGATTATCATTCCCTTAGTGCTTTTCTAAGCACAGGACTTTGAATACTTATAAAAACATATTATACTATTTATCTATAAGTACTAGTACAGCAGCCAGGTCTGGATTTGGGTGGGGGGGTTCACCCCGGAAGCTAGAAAACTTCTGTTGGTGTGGTTAGATACTATGAGGGTTGCACATGAACACC
>JAUTBV010145220.1:0-11031 GCA_032361325.1 Lepetodrilus fucensis | reverse complement strand
AATGGGGCTTCGGTTCTCGCGTGCGCTATGCCGGCAATCAGGATCGCATTGATACCTTCAGCAAACAGGAGGTTGGAGAGACGCCAGGCTATGGTGTGTTGGATCTGTATGGCAACTACAACATCAACGACACTTTTAGCTTGCGTCTAGGGGTCGATAACGTTACTGATAAAACCTATGCAGAGCACATCAACCGTGAGAATTTACTCGACGTTGAAGCGGTTCGAGTTAATGAGCCGGGGCGTGCGATTTGGGCAAAAATCAGCGCCGATTTTTAACCGCATAGCATAAATCTTGAGTGACTTGTCCTGAAGTGGATAGCTTACATTGCTCTGCTTGTTTATCCAGTAACACGCTACCGCATCATTAACGGCAACTTTGGTATTCAGTAACCTATATTTGCGTGCCAGCCTTGATTTTTTGTTGCTACCGGTATTTTTCTCAGGGCTTTCTCGCTTTTATGGATTTATTGGAGGTTCAATTGATGGGGGGTTGATTTCGCTACATGCCAGTGTGTAGGGATTTCCGCCGCTGATGGTAACCAACATGTTTTCACCTGAAAAGTCGCTCACTCTCGATTGAGCCCCATCGCTTGCCACGATTAACAGTTCTCCATCCGAGGGGCAGCTAATGTTGTCTCCGAGCAGCGCTGATGGTGTGCTAATTGACACACCGGTAATGTTGAGCTCAGGGAAATCGGCAGTTAGGTCTAGTGTGGTTCCAGTGCTGGACCCAGTTTGTGCGGTGGTTGCGACAAGTCCTTGAATTAGAATTTCGCTGGTTCCTGGCCCTTTGACCCTGAGAGAATTGATGCTGATCGTAGTAGCGTCGTTCTCGAAAGTGATGCCAAGATCACCCGTATAGAATTGATCACCAGCCGGGGTGGGTTCAGTGCATTGCTCGTAGACAATCGAAACACGATCCCCAGCGGTGCCGAACTCATTGTCCTCGTTGGTTACCTGCAACTGTTTATTGCCACCCTTATTACATGCTTCGCTGTTAGAGGATTGTGGCGCTGCTTGAGGATTTTCGAGCCAGGCTTCGTAATCTCGAACAATATGAAGGGCGCGTAAAGTAGTCAGTGTGATATCTCGACCAACAAAGTCCGTAATAACTTGATTGCCGCCAAAATCCTCGTCTTGGAGGGTGGTGTTGGGGACGATATTATTGGTCTCAGGGGTTGAACTTTCACTACTACAGCCAATGAGCGCTAGTAGCATGGCCGAACTGATACAAGCGATAGGTAAAGGAGGGGTTATCATGGCTTCTCCGTGGAATCAATAGAGGGATAGGGGTATTTTAGCGACTTTTCGAGGAAAGCTTATCATTTTACTAATCTTGTTGATACGATTCAAAGTGCACACGGGCCTATTAATCAGACAAACTCTGATACAGATGAAAGAGTACAGAAGAGGATGATGTTGGTATGCGGCTTCAGGAACGGTGTCGGCAGATATGTTCGGATATGGGGTAGAAATAATGTCCGGGGTGGTTGCGAAAGATCATGTATTGGTCTCCATTCCACCACAAGTATCGGTTAGTAAGCTGATCCAGAAGTTCAAAGGGAAATGATCCTACAAATTGCAAAGGGAGTTTGCATCGTTAAGAAAGGAGTACTGGGGGCAGAGGATGTGGGCGCGAGGCTATTTTGCATGTAGCACAGGGAATACAACGGATGAGATGATCAAGGACTATATCGAAAACCATGGGGATCAAGATGATGATCTTCATGTTGAATAGGGCTTCCCGTCGAGTTTTTTAGCCGGCTTGGGGCGGTAGCTTGTAGCAGGCTTTAGCCTGAGTGGCACTTACAGTGCCTAATTCAAGCCATCTGCTTCAGTTGGTGGTTCGTTGACTTTACCCCTTGATTTTTTGTGGCATCGAACTTGATTTGATATTTTTCAGCGATACAGGTAGCTCTTTAAAGGTTTTTTAATACTAGCCTTCTTTCGTTCCAAAATCTGCTAATACTTATGCAACGATTAATACTTTAGGATTTTACAAGCAGGTGTTAATGCATATTTTGATGAGTATTCTCACATATTGCCTCCAAATATTGAGCTACAAAAAAACGTGATGAGAGTCACGTATAAAAGGTCGTATCTAATTTAGAGTTAACCGCGATAATTCGTGATGCTGCGTGTTTACGGTTAGTTTGTTTCGTTTTTTGTATACAGCGTCCTTAATTATACAACGGGCTAATGTCTATCTAAAGAGGCTGAGCAATTTGCTTAGTTGGATAGGTTGTTAGTTTACTTAATGAAGTTTCGCCATTTTCAAAGCCAGGATAGCTTAAACCAAGAAATCTCAACTGGATTGCAAAGGTACGAATAGGCTCCCCTGGTTGCGCCTGGCAAAATAAAATAAGGAGTATTAAATGAAATACGGACTAATTATTGGCACTGCTGCTTTGGGATTAGTGGCTGTTTACGCCTATCAGCAAACAACCTATGTTGAGGTGCCTGTCGATTCGAACCAGCTCACACAACAACCGGCCAAAATAGCGGCTCCAATACAACAAGGAATGCGGGCATATATTGATCCAAATACGGGTGAGTTCGTCTCTGAGCCACCACCGGGTACAGAGATTGCAGAAGAGGTCCCGATCGGCGCCGATGAAGCCATTGAGGAAATAAAGCTACCGGATGGCTCTGTGGTTGTAAACGTCGGAGATCGTTTTAACATACCGTTAATGGCGACCATGGACTGTGATGGAAAGATTACCCAGATGCATAGTAATGAAATCAGTAGATCTTCGACTGAGTGTAAGCAATCAAAGGGGGGTGTAAAGTGAATATCACTCGATCATGGATGCTGGCTGCAGCCGTTCTTATAGGTGGTATTACACCTGCTATAGCAACTACCATTACTATTGAAAATGCGGATGGAGCTGGTGAGGGATTTAATGATCCTTCAGCTGTCTCTCCGGTGACAGGAAACGCAGGAACAACCCTTGGGCAGCAAAGGCTGAATGTATTTCAGGCGGCTGCGGACTATTGGGAGACCAAACTGGACAGCAATGTTGATATTGCTGTCAACGCACAATTTAGTCCGCAGTTTTGTGACCAGTTTTCGGCCGTATTAGGCAGCGCTGGCCCTAGATCTGCTCAACGAGATTTTGCGGGTGCACCAGTGGCCAATACCTGGCATGTTATCGCTTTGTCTAATAGCCTTACGGGGTCTGACGCAAGCCCAGGAAATGCGGATATTGGAGCTACTTTTAACAGCAATCTCGATAGTGACCCCAATTGTTTAGGGGGCGCTGGATGGAAATACGAAATCGGTGAGCCTACTGGTTCCTCTTTGGAGCTGTATAGCGTGGTTTTGCATGAGATTGGGCACGGATTGGGGTTTTTATCATTGGTCGGTTCTGATGGGAGTAAGTTTGCCGGTTCCGATGACGCTTATATGCAATTTCTGCATGACAAAGTGACAAGCTTGGATTGGCCTGCAATGAGTAACTCCCAAAGGGTAGCGTCTTCCGTCAACACAGGCAACCTGGTCTGGACTGGATCGAAAGCTAAAACTGAGTCAGTTTTTCTGGATTCAGGGTTAAATACAGGTAATCCACAAATGTATGCACCCAACCCGAGGCAACCGGGCTCCTCGGTTTCCCATTGGGACACCGCTTTACTACCCGATGAACTAATGGAACCTGCAGCGACGGCTTCCAATGAAGATTGGCTGAGTATCAAAGCATTCTATGACATGGGCTGGCAGGGAAACCCCTGCTTGAAGACGACTCTACCGGATAATCAGTGGAAAATGATTGCTCTGGAATGTGTACCACCCACAGGTGAGGATACGGTCAGCGACCTGTTTGCTGATGATATCACCACCGGTGCTATTGATACGACCTGGGCTGTATTCAGCTATGACACAGCGACTAATAGTTATACGCCGCATGCCTCGACTGACGTTCTTGAAATAGGAAAAGGTTATTGGATTATCCAAATCACAGGTGGGGATGTCGAATTGGATGTTCCTCGCGACAGTCATCGTACCCCCGTTACAAACCCAACCGCTTGTACATCCAGTAAGGGGTGTTTTGAATATACACTGGATACAGATAGTGCAGTGGAGTGGAATATGGTGGGCAATCCGTTCCTAAAGGCGGTTAATTTGGACGATCTTCGCGTAATCACTGAAGGTAGCCCTTGTAGTGGAGGTTGTTCGCTCCCTGATGCGCAGAGTGCCAACATTGTTCATGGCAGTGTATGGACATATGACGGGGCTCCTGACACTCCTTACACTGAGATTATGAGCGGGGGTTCTATTCCGGCTCGAGCTGGTTTTTGGGTAGCAGCATTGAGCCAAGCTAATACTCAAAATCCTCGATTGTTGATACCGTACAAATAGCCGAATAAAGACTTCGCAATCATATTTATTCGATAAATATATCCCCGGTAAAGCCGGGGATTAAGTCTGCGACCCGTCTTATTCCTAAGGGGGTGTTCCTCAATAAAGCAATGCTGCCCCGCAAGTTTTAATACACCTTTCAGGTCTTGGAATGTGTGGGGAATAACCTATACATGCGCCATACCATCACCGCTTTAATTAGTTGGAAGTATCATTATATTGATACATAAAGGAGTTCTAAATTCGATATGAATCTTCCATGAGTGTGCCAGCACTAAATACAAGTAAGGAGTTGCACCCACAATGATATCGCCGCCTGTTAAGTGCCTTATGTATTTGAGCGCATCATCGCACCAGGAAATTCAAAATGGTGATAAGTATCGACAATCAAAGCCAAATTGCCCTTTGGGTTTTAAGTTAGGTGCTATTTAGAATGCCCCCTTGCTGGGCAAGACGTAATTTTTCTTGACAGAATAGATTGTGCTCTGTACCGTTTTTATCTGCTGTGATATTTAGACAGTTACAGAATTTCTTCATCAAGGATGATATAGAGGATGCATAAGCAAATACACAAGGAGTGTTTTGGAAAGAACGCCGCTATCTACATTCGAGCCATTCCGTTCGGATATCGTTGCTCATTACCTCTCATGACAAACCACCCTCCCAACATCCTCCTCCTTCCTCGCTTGGGATTTAATAATTAGCCGTATTCAAAAGAGTGTCGGCGATGTTTGGGTCCAATCATTTTTTCTTGAAGGTCATAATTTATTTTTTGGAGATTTGTGTGAATATCAAAAAGGATTTTGTTTCAGTTAAGTCTGTATCCCTGTTTTTGTTCTTTGTGTTCTTGTTAACCCCAATCGTATATTCAGCGGGTGTCAATCATGCCCCCAGTTTTACCAAAGGGTCGGATCACGCCAGTAATGCCGATGCAGGGCGTAATGAGATTCCGGGCTGGGCTACCAATGTGGATGATGGTGACGGTGGCTTGCAGAACTTGCAGTTTGAAGTCATAGAGAACTCCAATCCTGATTTGTTCAAGGAACAGCCCTGGGTGAGTTGGCCTTCGCATACCTTGCGTTATGAAGCCAAACCTGGTGCAACCGGTACCGCAACTATCAAGATGGTTATCAAGGATGATGGCGGTGTCGCCAATGGTGGTCAGGACAGATCCGCACCGCAGACGTTTAGTATTACAATTAATTCCAGTCCTGGGACGGGTGTCAATCATGCTCCTAGTTTTACCAAAGGGCCGGATCAGGCTAGCAATGCTGATGCAGGACGTATTGAGATTCCGGGTTGGGCTACCAATGTGGATGATGGTGACGGTGGTTTGCAGAACCTGCAGTTTGAAGTTATAGAGAATTCCAATCCTGATTTGTTCAAGGAACAACCTTGGGTGAGTTGGCCTTCGCACACCTTGCGTTATGAAGCCAAACCTGGTGCAACCGGTACCGCAACTATCAAGATAATTCTCAAGGATGATGGTGGTACCGCCAATGGTGGTCAGGACAGATCGGCGCCACAGACGCTTATTATTGCTGTCACTTCCGACCCCGGCGCTGGAGTCAATCACGCGCCAAGCTTTACCAAGGGACCGGGTCAGACCAATGATGCGGATGCGGGCCCTCAGCATATCGAAAACTGGGCCACGAATATTGACGATGGCGATGGAAATACCCAGCAGCTTCATTTCGAAGCCACTGGGAACACGAATCCAGATTTATTCAAGACACAGCCAACAATTGCCTGGCCTTCTGGGACACTAGATTATGAAAGCATGGCAGGGAAAACAGGTTCGGTAACGATCACGGTTGTGCTTATAGATGATGGTGGTACAGCCAATGGAGGTGTTGACACATCTTCACCGCAATCATTTGTTATCACTATTGGTGGTGGCAACATCACAGATCCAATAGCTGATGCTGGCCCTGACAGAATCGGTAAGGCGGCGCTTGATTTAAACAATCTTTCTGTCGAAGACATTCTGTATATCGGGGCTCAGGCAAGTTCTGGAATACAGTTTTCATGGTCGATCATTGCCTTTGATGGCTCACAAAAAAGTATACCGCCCTATAAGTTGACCTCGCCCAACACACGAGCGACGGGTTTTGCGGCAACTACTGCTGGGAAATACACGCTTGAACTTGAAGTCGGTAACGGAGATGGTGTGATTCTATCTGACACTGTTGAGGTGACGCTGCTTGATGATGCGGATGGTGATGGCAAAGTAAACAATGATGATTTGGATAAAGATGGTGATGGTTTCTTAAATACAGATGATGCTTTTCCCGATGATATCGTCAGCCATACTGATACCAATGGCGATGGGACAGGTAACTATTATGAAACGGATGTAGACGGCGATGGCGCGTTGGACGTTGAGGATGATTTTCCGCTTGATCCAGCACGTAACCAGTTTGATGTCTATGCAGAGGCCAAGGAACCAGCGAGCTCCAATCAGAACGATGGCATCGGGGTTTCTGAAGACGCGGGTGTTCTTCCCAAGTTGATTAAGGGCAGTATCGATGCCCAGGGAAATCGTCCTGATGTCGATTATTACAAGTCGAGTTGGGCTGCGGGCCGCTTCTCGGTAGTCGTTACAGGTGCTGATCCTCAGATGTCCCCAGCCATAGCGGTTATGGATTCCTCTGGAACGGTTGTCCCAAGCCTACGGTCCAATCTGCCTACCATGTCTGGTGTTGCTGCGGTCTCGATCTTGCTGCCTGCTGCAGGAGATTATTATATCAGTGTCACCGATGGTTCTGGCAAAAGTGATCCGGCCTGGACTTATCAGATTAAGGTCGTTGCCGATGACGATTTTGATGGTATTGGCGATGATCTTGAGAAAGCGCTGGATAGCAATCATTTCATCTCAGACAGTGATGGTGACGGAATATCCGATTATGCTGAAATCAGTAGGGCGTTGATGGATTGGGGTACCTACCAGGATCTTGATGGGGATGGCATTCCCTCCTGGTGGGATCAGGATAGCGATGGGGATGGAATCGCCGATGCTCTCGAATCGATTGAAGAAGATGAGCGGCCGGATTTAACGGCAACAGAACGCGCGGCGTTAAATGATCCGGATGCTGATGGCATACCAAATTATCTCGATACCGATAGTGATGGTAATGGTATTTCTGATACGGATGAAACAGGCCAGAATTTTCGTGAGCCTGTTGATACGGATTTTGATCTTACGCCCGATTACCTGGATCGTGATGATGACAATGACGGTTTGCTTGATATCAATGAGATCGGCAGCGGCCGCACCGAACCTTTAGAGCAAGGTGACAACAGTTTTGTTCAGCCGAGCAACATCCAAAATAGTTCACGGACGCTGGATACAGGCTCCGATATTTTAACCATCAGCAATGTCTGTCGGGCCGGAGATACTATTGTACTGGAGGCGAGTAATCTTCCAGCGGATATCAATGGGTCCTGGATCGTCATGCGTGGAGGGAGCACGATTTATAATCTCGTGCCCGCCAGTGTAACGGTGGAAGGTGATGGCTTTGAATTAACCTGCCCGGATGATATCGGCCCCGGATTGTTTGAGGTGTTTTTTACCGATGGTGTTTACGCCAGTCCATCTCTAAACTTGATGGTACCCAAGGACGGTGCTCCATTGCTGTTTGGTGTTGACATGGATTCCAGTGCTGCCGCCTCGACCTTGTGGGGTGAGAATTTGGATGCAAGCCTTACGGTAAATTACAGCGGTTCTTCGGTTTCGGTTGATAATGCTGAGCCAAATCGCGTAGTTGCCGATGTACCGGCTGATACTCGCTCCGGCCCTGTTTATGTCAGTTCGGTAAAGGGTGATTCCAATAGCCTTTATTTCTCACCGCTACGCCGCATAGTGGGTAATGTGGTTCCTCCCACCGGATCGAATGTTGCCCTGACGGACATCGACGTATCCTTTTCACCATTCGAGGAGGTGTTTGTTGACAGCGCCGGTCACTTTGATACCGAGGCCCATCTCGATCGGGTAACCACCGTGGTGGGTTTGCTGGAGCATCCGGATTCTACGACAGGCAATCCTCGGTATGCGAGTTATTTGCAGGCCGTGGTGCTGCCGGGAGAAGATGATATTGTTCTCGATGTCAACAGCACAGCACTTGCTTTGGTCTGGCAGGGAATTGCTCCCCATGCGTTTTTGGATCGTAGCCAATGGGAAGAGGTCCGAGGCCTGATTGCAGGACTTCCTGAGGTGGCTGCATTGGCCTCGATACTCGACCAACAACTGGTGATTGATCCTTATATTCTGGGGAATGACCCTCAGGATTTAGCGATAGAGAATGCATTATCGGATGCGCTGACAGCGGCAATCCAGTTGATTCAGAACAGCTTTCCTCCCTCATCAAAACAGGCGGCCGGGACAATGGCTCGGGGATTATTCGGGGAGGATGCGAAAGTGACTCCGCCTGATGCGGACGGTATTTCGGTATCGGAGTATGACGATACGGGTAATGTCGAAGTGGAAAATGATACACAGTTGTATTTGTCCGTAAAGATTACGACCTCTAAAGGGACGCCGCTTGTTCCTCATATCTCTGGATATTTTGATACAGAACTGATTGGGCCTCAAAATTTCCTATATTGGGCCAATAGTAAACCGTTTCAAAAACCGGAAGGAGCAAATTCTACTGTTGAGGTGATGACTCCAGGCTTTGGTAAGAAATATGATCCACAGGCGTTAGGATCGAGTGGGGTTCGAAGTAGTCTTTTGCTTCGTGTTTATATTGAAAAAATAGCCGCCCCTATTATGGATACAATCTTACCAGCCATAAATCCTTCCTTTTTGGCAGAGAATATATTTAAGTATGGCCCTACTATTGCTGACGCTCTTGTTCGAGATGTATCAAAGGGTAACATCCTTGCTGCTGGAGGAAAGTTTGGGGAAGCCCTATGGAATGATTTTGCTACTAATACAGTTAAGTCGATTATTGGTGTAACTATTGAACAGTCTCTTTATTCTGCAAGTAGAAAAGCGACTGGAAAAATGGTTGCAAAGATTCTAGCAAAGTATTCAATCGCTAGTGTTGTCAGCAGTGTCCAGACTGCATTGGAGCTCGGAAATACCGTTTATGATCTAACTAATACGGACGCTGTAATTCACTTCGATGTCAAGTTCCCTCTACAAATCAAGACGGTTGAGCCTGCCAAGGTGAGGCCTCAAGGGGAGGATATTGAGTTTAGTATCAAGGGGAGCGGTTTCTTGGCAATATCTCGAGGTATTTGGGCTTATAAAAGGACCCTCAAGCCAAAGGTTACCTTCACTGATGCGAGCGGGGCGTTTTCTCGCACGGTAGAGCCTTCATTTATTTCGTCGGATGGCACAAAGATGCGTGTGAATATCGAGGGGTTCTTTTGGGATGAAACGTTGGTGGAAGGGCCGATCAAGGTTGAGATACATCATCCAACGGATAATGAAGATGCCAAGGTAAAAAAAGATTCAGCTGTTAAAATTGTCAGGAAAGTAGAGTTGTCTAGTATCGATGAACCGAAGGGCCTGGCGGGGAGTGTGCAGCATCTATTCGGTGCTGGATTTAGTCGGCATATTTCCAACAATGAAGTGATGATTGGGGGAGTGCCAGCTATAGTGAGTTACGCATCACCAGGGTTTCTTGAGATTATTGTTCCGGCGTCGTTGCCAGAAGGAGTATACGAAGTGACCGCCCGATCCCGAGCGAATAGCAAGCGTCCTTGGAGTAAATGGTCCAACGAAATCCAGTTTACTGTTGTCATCGGTTCAGTAAGGATTACTGTATGTGATAACGGCGGTCTAAAGGATGATGCCTTTGAGCTTTATGTTGACGGTAATTCACAAGGGGTGATGTACGCCTCTCGCGGCAACTACTGCAAGCGCTTCCAGCCGAAGAACATGGATCCAACCGTGGCCCATGCGGCCATGCTGCAGGGTGTCGAGGCCCCGGACAGCATAGGCACCTACAGTATCGTGTTTGAGGGTGTAACCAACCTGACGGGCGATCCCACATCCGGAACTGACTTGACCCCCGGGGTGGTGAAGCGATATTCCTTTGAGGTTGCGCCACCGAGCCAAAGCCAAAATGAGACCATCAATACTGGCGAGGAATATATTCCGTTGGCAAATGATCCCGAGGCGGCTTTGGTGCAGTAGTACCCATTGATAGCTGGAAGGGAAGGGGCTATGTGCCCTTTCCACTTGGTAAATAAGAATGCTTGATTAAGCAGGTGAGTTGCGGTTTGGTAAACTAAACTGCTAACGCTTGCCAAGCTTACTAAATGGCATAAACAATCGATACAGTAGAGGAACCACAAACAACGTCAGAATTGTCGAGACCACCAGACCCCAAACAATGGCGGTGGCGACTGGCCCCCAGAGCAGCGATTTTCCGCCGAGACCGGTAGCCAGTGAAAACAAACCTGCGATCGTTGTTAGTGAGGTAATGAGTATTGGAATTACGCGTCTGCGGGCAGCGTACAGCGTGGCGTGTGTAATCGACATACCTGCTGCGAGGCGTTGATTAGCGGCGGAAATTAAAACGATAGCGGCATTCACGGCGATACCCGCCAGCGCGACTACGCCATAGAGCGTAAATAGGCTCAGCGGGTTGGCGGTAACGAGCAGCCCCAGTACAACGCCGGTAAAAGCCATCGGTACGGTTGCGATAATCATTAACGGCT
>JAUTBV010145209.1:0-10000 GCA_032361325.1 Lepetodrilus fucensis | reverse complement strand
AATTATTTGACAGGCCCAAGATATACTAGTAGTCACTTTACATTGAAACAAACTATAATATTTGTTTGAATTCACGATACGACAGGGAAGCGAGATTGCGAAGCTTTTTTAGTATTATTCCATGCCCGGATTTATGAATGCAACTTTGAGTTGAGCATGAAATCGTACTAAAAATGTTTCGTTTAAAATAAATAACACCTTCTCGGGTTACTTCTTATTTATAACTGTCTTACAATTACGTATGAAATGTGTACTGCACATTATTCAGGCTCAACAGAATACGGAACACAGTCTGGTATCTTTACTATAGCATAAGGAGGCCACTAACCCTCCTCTGCCGTAGAAACCACGAAGAGATGTTAGTGGAGACTCAAAGGCCTAATGAGTTTGCTTAGCATTTATAGCTCAAATGACATCGATATCTGCGATTGAATGCCTTAATGCCTGTAAGTATATACTGAAGCCTACAAGATTGAAGTGTATAGCGGTCAGCAATGCCTGGGCTGTCGATTAACGAAACTTCATGTCTGTGTAATTTGCGATGTTTGAGCGGAAAAAGCCGCGTGTTCCGGTCAATATTGACCTCTACCTCATCAGCCTTGGACGTGACACTAGACAACACTGACCACCACTGGGATGGACCACCAGTCATTGAGTTCCGGTTGGCTTCCAGGACAAAACTCTACCCTTGTTATCTGCTATAATAACCAAACTAGCTCTCTCGTTGTCTTTTAGAATCAAACTCTGCCCCTTGTTATCTTCTATAATAACCAAACTAGCGCTCTCGTTGTCTTTTAGAATCAAACTATGCCCCTTGTTATCTTCTATAACCAAACGCCCCCTTGTTATCTTCTGTGATAAATGCTCCCCCGCGTAGAACCAAACTCTTCACCTTATCTTCTATAATAACCAAACTCTCCACCTCGTTGTTTTGTAGAACCAAACTTTGCCCCTTATCTTCCGTGATAAATGGTGGCACATGGTCCCGTGCATTGCATGGTTGACCACTCAGGTTGAAGTGAAAGCACGTTCGAGCGCGGCTGATGCTTCGATGGGTGACCGATACTACCTGATCGTGTCTAGGATTCGTTCATGCCCCACACTGAATCATAGGCTGAAAAACCTGTGGTGTCACCTTAGGCAAGTGGCTTAATTTGAACATGACTCTGTTCACCCAGCAGAGAATGGGTACCCAGAAGGATGAGATGGACATGTGAATGATAATCATGTAGCGCCTTAAATGGCAGCTTGGGATTTATACTCCCCAGGGAGTTGAGAAAGAATTGAGTGCGCACAGATCCATTGACCGGGGTAATAATGTACAGCGCTCTGAGCACGCTGTAGCATGGATTTGGCGCTTGTAAAACTGCACATTATTATTTATTATATTTATTTTAATAAATGCTCCCCTGCGTTGTTTTGAACAACCCAAACTCTGCCCCTTGTTATCTTCTATAATAACCAAACTCTCCATCTCATTGTCTTGTAGAACCAAACCCTGCTCCTTATCTTCCGTGATAAATGCTCCCCCGCGTTGATTTGTAGAAACAAACTCTGCCCCTTGTTATCTTCTATAATAACCAAACTCTCCACCTCGTTGTCTTGTAGAACCAAATTCTGCTCCTTATCTTCCGCGATAAATGCTCCCCCGCGTTGTTTTATAGAAACAAACTCTGCCCCTTGTTATCTTCTATAATAACCAAACTCTCCACCTCGTTGTCTTGTAGAACCAAACTCTGCTCCTTATCTTCCGCGATAAATGCTCCCCCGCGTTGTTTTATAGAAACACACTCTGCCCCTTGTTATCTTCTATAATAACCAAGTCTCCACCTCGTTGTCTGTTAGAACCAAATTCTCCAACTTGTTACTTTCTATAATAACCAAACTCTCCCCTTTGTTATCTTGTAGATCTCAGATAGCGTATTTTCTTTTAATGGAAGTTTCACGGTACATTTCTATGCGATATTAAATATGCTGCTTATATGATATTTAGCTTAACGTATCTGCAAAACTATTTCATAAATAAATTTAATTTGTAAAAAATTATTTTATAATCCTACTATAAAATATAATCTGTTATATAAAAAACAGCGAATCATGACAAACTTGACTAAAATATGTAGATATAATTATGTCAAGTTTAATTACCCCTAGCCCCCCGTAATTGATATGCAGTTGAAAATAAATGTATAAAAATAATGTTCCAGTAGTTACTGTAATTTCCATCAAAAAGGATCAAAACTAACGTGAGCAGTAATTCGTGTAACAAAGATTAGATGAAGAGCATTAACTTTTACGTTGAAGTGCAACGCCAATTCAGCCAAGGAAATCTGTTTGATCATGACGTCTTGATACTACACTAAATTCACTCTCAAGTTTAGCCTCCCATTAAAAAATAATGAATATGTGAAAACCGTATGGGCGATACATTTTCGCAAGACAGACTTGTCCCAGACATAATATATATACCCCTAGTAAAAATGTTGAACCAATGTGATGTTGGAAGCTGCATAACAGTAGGAAAAGATGGAATTGTGAATCTAAAACCTTCTAGCGCCTTAACTGACAGCTTGGGTTGTATACTCCCCATGCAGTTGAGAAGGTGACAGGAGTGCAATTGATCCATTGACCGGGGTAAGGCTATGATCATGTTTATGAAGCATGGATTTGGCGCAATATACACGCGCTTATTATTATTATTATTATTATTATTATTATTTAACTCACTATGCAAATTCATTCTGTTTTTGACGCAGCGATTTTGTGCAAGATGGTAGGCCTATACAAGGAATGTTCATGGCCAATTTCATCCATATTTCATCACATGCAGCATTTATCGTATACCGTTTTTGTATGTTAACTAAATGGTTTTGAAGAATGTATTCTCATGTACAATGAAGGTAGATTTTCTGTTAGAATGATAATGTTTTAAAGCTGTTTAAGGGGTACAGTTTCTAGAATAGGTTTAGCCTGCACACAACTGCCGCAACTCTTCATTCAGCAGAAATAAACTTTCTGTCGTCTACATTGACCAAATCAACTTTCTAAACGTCCGTATGCACAAAAGTAGTTCAACCACAGTTTAGGCTAAACAAAGTTTAATATATAAGCGATGAGTTATACTGTAGGTATGCACAAAACCTAACCAGCTGCTAATATAACCCACGGATTAACTAAACTACATCTGTGCATACGGACCCTGGGTTTTCTTGGAACGAAATTTGTTCATTTATTTTGACGGTTCATTCTTCAAAAGTGAATACTTTTACAATACCATACAATGCTGTATACAATTTCCACTAAAATCTATATAAGACCTGGTATTGTCTGCATGAAGATATATTTGCTTGGAGGCATGACAGTGGGCAATTATACTCAGAAGCAGCTCTATAGACCTTGTAACGTTACGTGTTGTTTCACAGACTCGCGCTCCAGAGAAGTCAGATGGTTTAATGGTTTCTGTCTGTGAAGTTAAACACGAGACAATGTTTGCCAACAGAAGACCGTTCTGGACCATTGTACTTCGGCACGTTAGTACCTTGTGCTTAATTCATCAGCGGGCAGGC
The DNA here is from genome assembly GCA_032361325.1 of Lepetodrilus fucensis. Classification (NCBI taxonomy): domain Eukaryota; kingdom Metazoa; phylum Mollusca; class Gastropoda; order Lepetellida; family Lepetodrilidae; genus Lepetodrilus; species Lepetodrilus fucensis. Next base: position 6,434 of record JAUTBV010145209.1, on the reverse strand, counting down.
CATAGCGGTTAACAGCTGAATGTTTTTTGTGTGTTCAGAAGACAAGATCTGGTTTGCTATACTCTCTCCGGCACTCTCCCACCTACTGACGAGACCTGCCGGAAGTAGCATTAATCACCTCACGACCAGGATTAGCCGACTGCTAAAGCAACGAAAGAAGTACATCACGGAATGTGGTGCCTCATCTCGGTCAACTTAAGAAGTAACTCATTGACAATTGTAGTTTGCGGTTAGTCAACGATCCTCCCGAACCACGAATGACACTAGCATTTGCCGCATCCACTAATAATCCCAAATCGATTAAGCGTTATTTGCTCCAATCTCGGTTCAAACTCCTGGTCAGTTTTGTGAAAGCTCTAGGGTAGAGCTGAGGAGCTTTGTGCATTATATCATACTGTCCCCTGTCACCGATCTCCTCCCGGCAGGTCGTGGTGTACTCGCAGCCCCAATTCGTCTCCAATCACAAGACTCTGGCATGGTCGATTAGTAATGACTGCACGAATCAGAAGGCACGCCGAATGGGTGGGATTCCCGTATACCTGAGAGACCTCGACAGTTCCTGATGTTCCATGAAATACGATCTCGGACAAACTCGCTTCCGTAAAGCAAATATTTGAACGGTGTATTTGGGTTATGGAATTATTCCAAGAGTGATTCTGTCTAGAATTGTGGAATTCGCAGAGACCGCTGTTAGGAAATATTTCTTTCCAGAACTTCTGAGCATTGTTTCGTCACCGGCTTTCCCGCCTCTTATAAGCGAGCTCGGTCACGTGACCACCAGAAAGCAGCAGACGTCGTCACAGGCTTGCAGACGACAATTCTTGTGGGACGACTGTGTTTTGTGAGCTTTCTTTCCAGACTCAAATGGATGGGTTTTCAAAGAAAAAAATAACCTAGGTGAACGACGAATATAAAGTTATGTGGGTTCAAGTTATGTGGATGTTTTACTGACATTGCTGGACGAATTTGCAAACCAAGGTACGTTAAGCTTTCTACATACGATCAAACACACTTGTTAAACATCCATCTAGCGAACACTCACAGCAAGGACTAACAGCAATGGTAATCACGCAGAGAAGACGTAGGAATTAATTAGTTAATTAATATCAATTATTATAAATTACTAGTGTTTTAGATAAATTACTTTTGCTGCACTCTCTACTTGTCCAAACACATCCCATGCTCTCCACCATCTTCTAAACATATTTGCAATACTTTGGTATGACTTTCTCTGACGGTATTCGAATATTTTCGTGGTATGTTAATCGGACAATACCACCTGCAGAGCCGAGAGACTATAATACCAAATGGTTTCCCCCCCCCCCCCCCCCCAAACAATGGTAACCTTACACGTAATCCGACAATAATAAAGACACCTTAACTTACACGTCCTCCGCGCTGTGAAGCGTACTACAGACAATACCGGTATGTGTAGAGTCTATGGGCGTAGATGCAGACAGTGTTAACTATAGTACTAGTAGTACATTAACTAATTGATAGTATAGGAAGCACCGCGATGACGTCATTGCACGTGGCACCAGCTCACACGCACTAGATTCCTCGTCTACAGTCTGCAAGCTTCGCGCGGGATCGGAACTCGATCTCGGAATCCAAAGTTTGTTTTTGTTCAGCCTGGGCTGTATCTACGTACACTCGAATAGGTAACGCAATCTCCTATGTTTGCCTTCGGTATGTCGCCCAGCGTGCCTTTCCGCCACCACTTACAGACGCGTTACATAATTACGAAACGCTTACGGCTTTTTTTCTTCTTTACGAATTATATACTGCGGTTTAGAAATTTAATTCCCAGATCTGTAGACATTTCCAACGCACTTTCGATATTTTAATGATGTAAAAATCATATTGACATTGACATAAACATAATATTAATAATCTGTATGATCGTTATCCGCTGTTTGATTTATTCCCCAAAGTTGTGCTATCCTGAGCGGCGAACAATGACCAAAAGCTCTTAAAAAGTCTTTCCTCGAATCGAACATGAAGCTTGTAATTAGGGTATTGACATCAAATCTGAAAATCAAATATCGAAAATATTAATGAATAGGTGGAAATGGACTGGTCGTTAGCAAGTCAGCAGGGCGTGAGCGTGTAAGCTTATTTGTCATTACAGTCGATGGGGAGTTACAATGCCCCATAACACCGCTAATAAAGTAGACAATCTACACATTCCCACCGTTAGTTCTTTAAGCGATGGGACCACGATCCATTGAACTTGCTATTATATGTACACGGAGATCTGAAGTCTTAATAATTTACTTATCTGTTTTATTACACCAGATCGGTAACGTCTCATCTTTAGACAGTAATTATGTTCAGATTTGTGCAACAATGGAAAATCTATTTCATTATGATTGGTGTAAATATCATTTGGTTATTTAGTGTGACTAAATAACACTATTATACTGAGATATTAATGAACATTTATTTTCATAATTGGTCAGTGGGGGGTAAATCGTAGGTAAAATAGAAAAGTTTAATTCTCATTGTCTTCTTTTCCCGTGTTTCAACCATGACCACTTCAGAATGCAGCAACCCCGGATGTTCAAACGAGCTTTAAATTTGTGATTGAATATTTCAGTGATATGATGAACTAGTAATAAAGAGAGTGTGTGGGATGGAGGGTGGTTTGGGTGGCGATGTTTGGGGTGAGGGTCAGGTAGAGTTGGTGTGGACGCACGCATTGATGTGATATTATTGGCCCCAATTCCTCATTGTAAATGCTCTCCTAGCCGTCGTAGAACTAACATACCTCGATCGTTAACCTACTCATCCGAACAGGTGCCTCAATTAATCACCACATCCAACCAACGCTAAACATTGAACAACGACATGCTAGTTATTATTTTCTTTTTTTTTCCCATTCCTATTGACAACTTTTCATTCCATGCAAAGCATAAACATACTACACCATTGTCTGCTGATGGTCTGTAGACATCACACCGCACCACTCACGCAAGCCATTGTTTGTAGTTAAGCCAATAAGTGGTTATTGAAATATAAGGAGACATCATTATTGTCATCACAACTATCTAAATGATCAAAAATACTATATTTCAGAAGACAATCAAGGACATTGAAACCAAATACACCAAATAATAGATATCAGATACTTATTACGTCATCGTCACTATCTACAGGTCAACCCACTCTTCCATAGGTCATCACTGACAATGTGTATTCCTAAAGCAGTCATATGATATCATATATAGACTGCTTCCACTGTTAAACTAAAGCTAGTGTCATTGTCTCTATTACTACCACCACTACTACTACTACTACTACTACTACTACTACTACTACTACTACTACTATAAGGCGTGTCTTAGAATCAGGTTAACATAGGACCATCGTCACTATTGTCTTAGAATCAGGTTAACATATGACCATTGTCATTATTGTCTTTGAATCAGGTTAACATAATTATGACCATTGTCACTCTTGTCTTAGAATCAGGTTAACATATGACCATTACCACTATTGTCTTTGAATCAGGTTAACATAGGACCATCGTCACTCTTGTCTTAGAATCAGGTTAACATATGACCATTGTCACTATTGTCTTAGAATCAGGTTAACATAGGACCATCGTCACTATTGTCTTTGAATCAGGTTAACATAGGACCATCGTCACTCTTGTCTTAGAATCATGTTAACATATGACCATTGTCACTATTGTCTTAGAATCAGGTTAACATAGGACCATCGTCACTATTGTCTTAGAATCAGGTTAACATAGGACCATCGTCACTCTTGTTTTAGAATCAGGTTACCTTATGACTACTGGCACTATTGTCGTGTGCCCGATTTCTCGATACAAACCTAAGTTATTAAAATCACATTTTTGTCTTCTTCAAAAACAGAAATGTCTAATAAGTCTAGCTAAGCTGGGTACATATTCTCTTAAACCAGACTATCGTTTGTATATCCAATTTTGTAAGTCTGAGTTTTTACAATTTGAATTTCTGGAAAAAATAATCAGTTACAATTGTTAACTGAAATCTGCATCTCATAAGGAAAACCCTCAGTCATAAACTAAGTTCTTAAACTCAGTAGCGTTTGGTCTGAGATTTGCCTGTAAATCAGGGCGTCAGGTTAAGCACACAAGAGGCAAATGATGACTCCTAGTATAGGCCTACTAGAGCTGTATTGATGAAACACTTCACCTGTGCACGAACGATCATTGATCAATCCGACAATTCTGGACATACAAACGATACGTTAGACAAAGAGGTGTCGATTGTTTATATCGAGAAAGATACAAGTAATTGACTTTTAACTGAATGTCTGCCGAGAGAAGAAACACATTTCGACCATCTTGAGATTTACAGGAAGTCGATGTCTTCAGAGCGTGCGCACCTCCAGTATCTATCGACCGTCCAATCAAATAACTGCATATAAATATACTACTACTACTACTACTACTACTACTACTACTATTATTATTATTACTACTACTACTACTACTACTACTACTACTACTACTATTATTATTATTATTACTACTACTACTACTACTATTATTATCAGTATTAGTATTACTACTAATACTACTACTACTACTATTATTATTATTATTACTACTACTACTACTACTACTACTACTACTACTATTATTATTATTACTGCTACTACTACTACTACTACTATTATTATTATTATTATCACTACTACTACTACTACTACTATTATTATTATTATTATTATTATTACTACTACTACTACTACTACTACTACTACTATTATTATTATTACTATTACTACTGCTACTACTGCTACTACTGCTACTACTACTAACACCACTACTACCAATAGTATCATTATCATAATTATTATTACTACTATTATTATTATTATACGAATTTGGTTGAGAAAGATAATTTCTTCTTATTTAAAATGAAATGTGTCTCTGGAGATCATACAAAAAAAACCCATCGTAGCCCAACATCTATGAATGGTGATGGAACATATCAAAGCAAAATATTTTAGTGGCAATATTGATTACGTATTTAGGCGCCAACAGTTGAAAATGAGCATAATACGCCAATGATAAATGTAACCCAATTTTCTTTTCCGCATGCTCCCGCATATTTTAGCACCACTAATAGACCTGTGATATATGGCCACTTTCATCTGAGGGCAATATTGAGCCCACCACTATGGCGCATAGTGCATCTGCCATCTATAAACATTCATGCCGCTATTATTTAGAAACTAATAATACGCTGTCTGGTATATCCACACTGACATTTAATAGCATCCACGCATTGTCATTCAATAGAATCCAATGTGATGGTATTAGGCTACTCTATTATGATATTAATATATAGATAATATCATCCTGAATCTCGTAATACTGTTAGTATTACGAAACGTATTGATATGCTTAGTATACAAAGGCAAAAAGAAAGATCACTGCAACGCATTCTGATATTTGTTGAACAGAATTATTGACATGAAATAACTACGACATGAGAGTAAATATGAATGGCATGATGATGATAGAACAGTCCATTCTTCAATGCCACAAACACACACGCACAGACACGCGCGCGCACACAGACACAGACACAAACTCTCTCTCTCTCGCTCTCTCTCTCACACACACACACACACACACAAACACACACACAAACACACACACACATACAAGCACACACACACACACACACACAACACACACACACACACACACACACACACACACACACACACACAGCACAACACATTTCCTTCTTCTCTGGTTTGGTACACGCGCACCTTGAGACGAATGTGATATGTAATGAAGATCTGCTCAGAGACCGAACCAATACAATTTCTGAAACACACCCGTTCAAATAAGAACCCGTCACACTAACCCTGCACCAGCCATACTAGCACCATGTCAGCCACACATGTATTGTATTATTTTGTATATTCTCTATGACTATGTCACCATAGCGTGAATTGTGAGAATAGACGTATTGTCTTGTCGTGCTAATCAAATGCTCACACATGTCAATCACGCTGCACTAATGTGTCGGTCAGGTGGCAAATCCTACGCAAAATTCCAATCGAGGGACTTGACTCTTTGATGTTACAATAACACAATTACGGAAATATATTGTAGCAAATCTCCATAGAGAAGTTGTAGCTCGTTGATCTAATCATCTTTGACTGGACAACCATCGGAAGAGGAAGACCTCTCCTGCCATGTCCAGGACAATCACCAACCTCCTCCTCCTCCTCTCTCTGCTCCTCCTCCTCTATTCTATGTCACACCTTGTTCTCACTCAACTACTTCTATATATATTTAAAATATACCCTAGAGCAAATAAGTAAGTTTAAATTACTGGATAACAAGGGTCAAGAATTTCAGGGGATCCTTCCATATGAATATAATACCAATAGATAGTATTGATTTACTAGTCTACCTC
>JAUTBV010145198.1:0-11032 GCA_032361325.1 Lepetodrilus fucensis | reverse complement strand
GCTGGGGGATAAGTACATCACTAAATAACAACTTTTGGATGGATAAATCAAGCGTAATTAGTCTCAGATCGAAATTCATTTGTCCAATTATTCAGATCTATCAACTGTGATATTATGCCTTTAAAGGCATAATATCACAGCTGATAAACATGTATAATCAGAGCTTCGAGAAACAATACCTAAAAGGTTACAGTGACCTTCAAGAGTATAACTGCATTCTGTGCATGAATCTAAATGGCTTGTGTGTGTGTGCATCTAAATTGCTTGCCCAATGACTGCTTTATCTCGATATTTCCCTTCATTCTCTTAACAACATTCTCTTAACAACATTCCTACAGCCACTCTGCTGCCCTTATTGTTGTACGATGGACAGGAACAACGATTATTCAAGTCAAGCAATAAATATTCTCCACATACAAAGGGCAGCACTGAATACATCATAAGACCATCTGTTTTATGAATCGTGAAATTGCCGCCTGTCAAGTGAAACGAGCATAAATTGCCACAGATTGTCAGCCAAAGTAGCACGCAGTAATTGCAGTATTTCTTCCTGAAAGGTGTAGAGGTTGATCTGGCATTAAATATTAATTAAGGTTATTCAAGTTCAGAGATTTCTTTTCTGTGATTTTGCAAAATCGTGAAAATTGAAATCCACTAAATAAAAACGTTTTACAGTATATGCCATGTATTATTATAGCATTCATTGCTATAGATATTTCAGGTTTCCTCCTGCCCTGAACTGAAAGGCTATGATATACGTGAAAGAATCTTGAAAGTGGCTCTAAACTGCAATTTAAACAAATATATATAAAATATATGGCAATGACTTTTAGTTTTCAAATTCTCCTGAAGTAATATTTTGTTGTAATACCATAATTATACACTGTAATATGAAAGTCTAAATTTGACCTATAAGATTTGCATAACATGTAGAGAGCCAATGGAATTCCACTATGTTTAGGGTCCAAGATCAATACTGGTCAATATTCAAATCACGTAGGAAGGAAAAAAACAAATCAACCTATAATATTTTAAATCTTACCCTCAAGGGTTAATGGTTGATTGCACTTTATTGATAAAGTTATGGTAACCATAAAGTAAAAAAATCCTTTCCAAAGTTTTTAGAACAGTTTCATTGGTCTAGCAAATTATAAAAGTTGTTGTTTACGATCTACGATAAACGATTCTCCCAGACAATGACACAATCTCACTGGCACCCAACCAACAGATTAATAAAACATATCGAAAATCTAATATAATATCCTGTAATTTGGCAGTTAGCAGGATGTTATTTCTGACTGTAATTCACTTGAATGCGTACCCTGATTGTGCAATCATCCGTAAATCCAATAATACAGAATTAATAATAATATATAGCTCAGCATGACTGTTCATAAACCCTAACGTAAACAAAAATACTTTTTCAAAAATAAAACAGATTAATTCTTTTCTTCCTTCAGGGAGAACTTCCTTATGACCTTAATCCCCCATCCTTTGAAAACATTAGGAGCTTTGCCAAAGTGAATGGCGTCTATATGACCACACAAATCCTGAGTTGTTATGGCAGATTGATACGGCATTACATCAGAATACGGTTGGTTGTTAATTGGCTCGTAGAATGCGGTTTTCAAATGGTGCTCAGAATGTGGCACCTGAAATACAAGTGGTGCCTTCAAAGACGCAATTGGCTTGAAAGTGACTTACCAAACTAGCCACTGTCCCATGAGTGGTATGAACCATGGGACAGGGAACCAGTTTAGCTAAGCGGCTTACTCAGCACTTGTGTCTTTGAACGCATCACCGGTGTTACAGAAAATCCCCATTAGCAGTGTCCGGTGCGTAGGAACCAAATGTGGCAGCTATGTACGATGATTAAGGAAAGGTGGAAATCTGCCCTGATTAAACTAGGAGCACTGGAAATGTTCACAAATGGTTGTTGTACAAGACTACTTGTTGTAGGTCAATAGAGACGGCCTTAAAGCCAGATACTTGATTACTCCTGGATTGAAGGTAATTTAGTGGATCAGACGTGTACATCTCATTTGGAACATCTAGAGTTATTCCCCCTTGCTCCAACATTGTGTAATTATCAAGTTTTATTTAGCCTGAGTGTTTATAATAATATAATAGGCCACTTGTATTGCGCCAAATCCACCCCCTAAAGCAGGGCCGTAGATAACATTTTTTCCTTTGGGGGGCCAAATGTGTTCGGGGACATATTTTGAAAATTGGATGCTCTAATATGTTATTTCCTGCACTATATCGTAACTGAAACAGGCCTATTGATGTGCTATCACTGAAAAATTGTATCATATACACGTTACAATCTATCACTCAGCGATTTATGAGAGAAAAAAGAAAATTGGGGTAAAATGCCAGGGGGGGCCGCTGCCCACCCTGTCCCCTGGCACATTATTATCCCCGGTTAATGGATCAGTGGACACTCAGTGTTCCTTCTCAACTCCCTAGGGAGAAAAAAAATATAAAAATAAAAAATATGTTTGCACATGAAACACTTGGGCTTTATCTGACCTTTTAGGTAGTTAAAGAACTCTAATGGTATAAAACGGTATTGCTGCTTGAGCACGTACTCAAGCAACAGCTACCTATAGCTTGTCCTCCAACTATAACAAGAACATACAATACTAGTAGTAGTATGCACAGTGAAGTTCTTATGTCATTATTCATGTCCTACTATGAACAGATGATGACCTCAGAACAGTTGCCTCAGAAACGCAAACAATGAAACATGCAACATGCGGCAAGTGTTCTCAGCTGTTAACCTGTAAATAACCTGTAAATTACAAACTCAATATCTCCACTGTTTGGATCAAAGCTGACAATTGTACAGACAAACTGGAAGCAAGGTTAGAAGGCCTAGGAGTAATTGTTGAAGTTTACATATGTTCACATCATAATTTCAAATTTATTGGCATACAATATTTACTTTAACGTTCTTAGTATTGGAGACAACCATATTTGATCCCTATAATAACAGCACTAATATAAAGTTAGCAGGAAAAGATAAATTAAATGCCTAATATTGGTTGACATATATTTTTGCCAATATGTACTGGTATGTAAATGTAGGTTTTCAAAATAAAAAGTGAAAATTTTAAAACTTCTATTTATTTCACATTATAGTATTAATGTTAACAGACTTGTGAAACAACTAACACAGACTACAAAACACTTTTTTGAGGATGCAGAGCCATGTCCTAACTAACCTCCAACCCAAACACACAATTGCGTCAATTGAGAGGCTACACGTTAAGTTTGTTGGGACTGCAAACACCAGTTACATTTATTTTATTTTTTATTTTTTTCCATTGCAGGACATTTCTCCAACATAATCCCATTTAGATTCAACAAAGAGATGAAAACAAGGTAACACTTATTTTCATACAGCAAACTGTTCAACTTCACACAGGCTGTTTTCATATTGTTATAACAAATTAGCACAATTTATTTTTAAATACAGTTTTTTAAAGTGATTCAAACAGAATCTTCATTCATAGAAAACATGAAAGAGATGATGATGTTACACCATGAATAGTGGTGAAAATGTCTTAAAATGATGTTATCAATAAATCATCCATTTTCCCAATATATTTTTGTTTACTTCTATGTACCAAATGGGAATAATTAATATTGTGCAAAGCGATTTGTAACATGTTACATCACATTCAATAATTACATACCTTTTAAAAAAATTCCATTTTCAAAACAAAAACAAAAATGGCCAACAGGAACAAATCCATTTTCAAAACAAAAACAAAAATGATCAATAGATTTAAAAAAAATCAATTTTGATATTTTTGTAAGGCATGAAATCAAAGATTTTTGCAAATCTCTACTATAACATAATATAAACAATAATAATTACTGACGTTTAAAATGTACACAATATTTTCCATCCTCTAAAGATTCTGATCATGTCACTTTAATTACTCATATGAAAATGTATGTAGACATTAAAGAATTATTGAATAAGACTATTTCCTCACCCAGCTTACCTAGAGTTCATGGAGATGCCACGAAGGTGATCATCTAATGCTTGTAAGAAGCATACATTAATCTAATGTAGGTCACTGGTGGACCATAAACCTCAATTGTACTTTTACCTTTATTGCTTTATGTGAGTGATGATGACAAATTATCGAGATATAGATATGACAATTTGACATCTGTGTGTTAATAATCCTATTGACTTTCCAATCATTTGACGAATAAATCCTCTCAGAGATTTTAGGTCCTTGTCAAAGATGCTTGGAGGTAATAAACCAGTTCGGAGTTTTGAATATGTGCAAAATATGTGTCAAAGGTGAAATAGCATTGTTGTATATTTTTTTTGTGATTTAAAAAAAGAAATTGTTTAGAGTCATTTTCTAGAATCTTTCACTAATATCACGACTTGTCAGTTTAGTATAATGCTATTAAAATGCTAACAAACAGTTGTAACAAACAAGTAATGCAAAATATATGATAAACACACATTATTAGCGCTACAACGCCTCATACTCGTATGTTCTTTCACTGTTGACAAGTCCATGCATAGTAGTCTATAGTATGTGCATATGTGCATATGTGCGTATGTGCATATGTGCATATGTGCTGGCTTTTTTCTTCTTCTTTTTTTTAAAATTCTAGTTCTTGGGTCGATTCTGCCCTCATTTGGCAATACTGTTCTTAAAACATACAATGGAAATGTGTACTTAGATTCAGAAAGAATTTTGATACTGTATATAAAAAAGAAAAAATTCAAAAACTTGCATTAGAAAAAATTGTAATCCATCTTGGCAAAGATATCTTTGAACTTTTATCAAATATGTGTAAAACTGGGTGAAAACCATTAAAAAATCTCTGAAGATCTAGCTCACTCATGTAAGATAACATTTAAATATCTTCTCTGCATAAACAACAGTAATAAGATATCAGCAATAAATCAGTACACCTACTTAACATAAACGACAAAGTATAATACCAGGATATCTGACAAAACAATTAAACTCTAAATACGAACCTTCAGGATGAATTCTAAGTAAGAAGCGCGCACATTTCCAATTTAATGTTATGACTTGCCACCAGGCAAAAAAATCCACCGTATATTACGATCATGACAACCTGAGTGCATACAGCTATTTCAAAAGTTCCACGAAATACAATCCACACGTATTTACTGATAACTGAGTGCTGAATAAATAATGTGAAATATGTAAGCATACACTTGTACCCTGTTTGATTTCACTGATAGACCGTTTATTCAAAGAATGGAGCTAGCATGGACGATTATCGTATAATTATACTACCAGGAAATGTCTGGCATTCCTCCAAGTACACTTACGCATGCCTACCTACTACCAAAACAATATTTTTCACAATAATTTTATTTTATATTCCAATTGTTTTTCAATTTATTAAAACAATATTTTTCACAATAATTTTATTTTATATTCCAATTGTTTTAAAATTTATTAAAATAGAATATTAATTTCTAAAATATTTTAGTATCACTTCAGGCCTTCTCCAAATTAAAAAATGAAGATTGAAATCTATAACATGCAAAGTTTGGGCAGGTTCCTGGGCTAACAAGGTGTGACAGTATTCTTAGCAACCAGCCTTATAATAAAATTGACCAAAATACATGTTGAAATAATTATAATACATGTAATAATAATAATATTACTAGGCAATTATAGCACTACATATCCAGATACAATAGTCTGTCCTTGCTGAAAGTCTTATATCACACACAATAGTATCATATTTAAGGTGACAGTAATTTAACCTACTTCCTCCTACTGACAACCATACGGTACATCAGTGATCAAAATTCATTCAGTCAGGAGTTGGTGTTAAGAATAGCAATGCAGTGAACAATTTACAAAAATAAAAACATTTTACATACAAGGACATCAATTGCTCAAAATGTACATATAATAATGTGGTCATATAATTTTATATTTCAACCAAATTAGTGAAAGCCAATGACCATTTTAGACATATAAATGTAACTTTATATTATTTTAGCAATTAATAATTTCCAAACATCCACAGGCTCCAGAAAATCTTCAAGAACTTGCAGATACATTGGAAGAATAATTGCACCAAATTCCTTAAGCCAAGTTCCGAAATTTGGTAGAAAACTTAATTTATCTTGTTGAATATTATAAGAATATAGGTATTTTTGGAGTACATATATCCAATCCAACATCAAATAACACAGCATCAATATTCGCAGAAATTCTGCAAGAAATACAGAAATGGGGTAATCCATGGGACACCATTATGATTTTTATAGCAGAGCTCTTATGCCACTAGAGGTAGAAAAATGTTAAAATGGCAGCACCCATGAAGCATACATCCTCTAATCCATAGGATTTCTAGCCCTAAGGTTACGGTACTTTTTTCGTATGATTTTCTGATCAACTCAAAGTTTTGTTCTCAAAATCCCCATACAAAATTTGAGCTTGAGCATGAAAAACTGTACTAAAAATGTTGTTCATAACATTAGGGCCAGAATTAAAACGTAACCTACTGTACAATACTATCATCTCCTACTGTACAATACTATCATCTCCTACCTTCTTAAGCAAAAATATTCCTCGAACAAATTACCAGATCGCAGCATCAATGTATGGCAGCTTCGTTAAGCATCTGAGGTTATAAGCAGCTATCTGGACCAATCAAAATCAACGTAACCCAAGTCATTGTGACACTTTTTTGTTTGGTAACAAAAGCGTGATGACTATCAATACAGAACGTCATTAACTGGAGTTGGTAACTAATCCCTGAAAGTTTCCAACCGCTAATTCCACCCCTATGACCAACACAACCCAATATCCTCTTGCATAGAAATGACTGGAAACGTTATCTGAAACTGAGTTCTGCCTGAGTGCTGGCTTGTATTGGTGTTGCTGAAGACATCGGACCTTGCCTGATTACTTTACTACTGACATACATGTTGTTTGTTGAGGTGGGGTGGGGGTGGCAGAACCTGGCCCTGAGATTACGAAACCTTCGGAGTACGATTTCATGCTCAAGCTCAGAGTTTATATGGAGATTTGTGAACAAAACTTTTGAGTTGTGCATGAAATCGTACTCAGAACATTTTCATAATCTTGGGGCCTGGCTGGTGTTGATGTCAGCATCTGTATCTGTATACAATTTTAACACAGTACAAGAAATGTGTTTGTTTTTATCATTACATGAAAACTGAGGGTGGGTATGAAGGTTGTTGTGGGTATGAGGGTGGTTGTGGGTACGAGGGTGGTTGTGGGTATGAGGGTGGTTGTGGGTATGAGGGTTGTTGTGGGTATGAGGGTGGTTGTGGGTATGAGGGTGGTTGTCATTGCTGGCATGTTTTGTATGCACTGCTTGAATTAGGCTGAAAGTGTACATCTTGTGGTTCTAGCTCATGGAAGATCATGCTGCAGTTTGAACACGTATATCCCACCAAGACATTATAACTGAATCCAAGCTGACCTGCAGACATTGCCGAGTGCCAAGCAGGGGAACAACAAGTACCATCTTTTAACAACCTTTGGTGTGATGCAGCCAGGGTTGGAACAATATGCCTTGACTTACTGCTGTTTGGCCTTGTCAAAGATATACTTTGAGGCAATTTGACATTACATATTTCTTTTTTAAATTAGCATTCAAAGACATGGACCCAATTCCCAGCAATCTGCGGATCCAATTCCCAGCAATCAGTGGAATAGATCTCACTCCTACTGAGTTCAATCATGAGCCAGAAGCAGCTACATGGTACAGTACCTCTCTCTGGGTAGTATACTATAGATGTGTGTTTGTATGTTGTCAGAGTGAATCAAACACTGGCCTCAGTACCCACACGGCTATGACAAATCTGGTCACAGGATTAGGTGAAGCTTGATGCCCTCTGAATGGGTGAGTGGAATGTTATGTATGCGTTTCAAATGGGAAAGTAGATTATATTTCAGCTCATAAAGGCATGCCTCTATAAAGAGATGTACCATGGGTTCCATTGATGGCTTTGACTGCCATTGTGCAAGGAAGTAAATGAAATATATGGCTGTGACGAATTAGTTCTTGATGCTACAAAAGTAAATAATGGATTTTTTATTTTTTTTAATTTTTTATATCTGGATTTACAAAAGTAAATAATTAACTATCCATTTGGGTTTACAAAATTAAATTATTGACTTTGTATTTGGGTTTATAAAGGTAAATTATTGACTTGTTGTCAATGTGGATCAAATTTTGACTGAGTTTGTACTTTAATATCAATGACCTTTGAGGACCATAGCAATGGCAGATATCTCCTGATTTATTCTACAAGCATATAACCATGATAACAGTATTGTTGAAGTATTTACATGTATTTATTTGAATATGGAAGATAATAATATTTCAGAGCCAAAGATTGTGAGTTTGAATGCACCTCGGGGATAGCATTAATTGTCTGGAAAAGTTACCTTCTCAGGTTCCGAAATTATGAAACTTTTTGAGTACAATTTCATGCTCAAGATCAAATTTTATATGGGGATTTGCGAACAAAACTTTGAGTTGAGCATGAAATCATACCAAAAAAACTTACAAACTCATGCTCAACTCGAGGTTCTGTTCACAAATATCCATATAAAATTTGAGCTTGAGCAAGAAATTGTAAAAATAAAGTTAATCTCAGAGCTAATGTTATTCTGATGCTCTCACTATAGATTTCAATGTCTGTACTCTCGCAGTTCACTTGACAGGCTATCATTTCTCAAAGCTCTCTTATCCACTATGAGACCATAGTGCTCTCGTAAGTGCACAATCACCACGTATAAGAGATTGCTACGAGAATCCTTATGGTCTCATAGTAGATATGAGACCTTTGAGAAATGATACCCTAGTATGTCTGCTTCTGATGCACTCACAATATTGCAATGCCTGCACCCTCACAGTCCAGTTCTAATCCTTGGTTTGTCAGTACCGCTAGCAGAGATTCTCACAGATTTACTGCTACACTCTGCCAACAAGTGTCAACTGACAATCCAAAATATGAGTACGGTAAAATAATCTTTAAAGCAGCTTTAATCCCCAGCAGCATACAATTGTATTATATTAGCACTTCCATATACTATATCAGCACGTCAACATATTGTCTATGTACACATACATGTGTTATCCAGGTAAACAAGTATATGTAGAAAAAAGGATGGCCAATACATTGTAATCCGTGAACTACAATTCCCAGGCATGAAATCCTAAAGATGGGTAAGTACAATACATATATAAGTACAGTGATAATCTAGGTCAGAGACATTATTGTATAGACAGTACCTGGCAAACACTATATAGACACGATATTATCTAAAATACTGGGGCAATTTAATAAGTGAGTACATGTATATTAAGTATAAAATTGAGTATATAGTTCCAGACTGTTGCACATATCATAAGGGGTCATTCAGGAAGCAATATTCATGGACCAGGTTTACTAAGATAGGCTCCGTTTAAGATCGTAGAAGATTTTATATCATTAAAATTGAGAATCTGGACTATATAATGATTCTCCGATTTTTATATGACAAACAACTTTATCACTCCATTTTCTGCAAAGTGTACAAGATAAATAATACTATATTTAAATATTTAATAAGATATTAACTTTTGTAATTCAATTCAAAGTAATTTTATGATTTGAGTATGTTGGTAATTAATTATTATTGGCATGCATGTATACCGAAAAGCATTACAAACTAATCAAAGCATTAAAAGCTAAAGAAAAAGTATTTTAAACTCATATAAAGCATAAACAAAATTATAACACAAAAATCTTACTCTTCCAGGTAAAATTCCTCTCAGGAAAGACATTTCCGAAATAAGTGTGAAATCCGAAAGTGTGAGATCCGATCCGATAATCCAAAATCCAAAGAGGATCTGATGTTAAGTCCGACTGTCCTCGAGTCCTCCAATGGGACTGTCTGTCCGTCCACACCCAATCGGAACTGCGTCAAGGGGACTGGACTTTCGGCATGATGAGACAACTCGGAGATGCAGATGTTTTAAACGTCCCCTTGGCACGTAATGAACGGCCTGCTGACCAGGGTTGGGACGAGCGACGTACGAAGTGGAGAAGCAAGGAAGGTAAACCCTGCCTATTGTGGCACGTCACACACAAGCCTCCGCGGATCAAGTTGCCTCGTAATGCCCCCACAGGAACACAAGTGATGGGCAACGTACCTCGCCCACCGAGACCCGGGCTGTCGGAGTAATAACAGCCGTCGTGTTCGTACGAATCCGACGAATAAAGTAAATTCAAATTCCGAAATTTTAATAACATTCATACAAAGGTTTTGCTTTATATTGAGGGGTACCGGAGGGTTGTATTGTATATTATATACTGCCCCAGAGATGACCTCTTGGTGGGGGATGCTATCTCTCTCTCTCAAGAGGGTATGAAAAATGCAAACCAGGTATCCCCATCCCCCTCCCCTGGACTTCTGCAGTAATAAGCATATCTCAATATGGATTCTCTTTGATAGTGTCTGAAATGCCAGTAGATAAAAACATATGATGGAAGAGGCGAACTGTAGGCGGGGCACAATCGAATCAAGCTGCGGTTCAGCGATTTTCATTGTGACAGTTCGACACTATGCTCTCTCGAGAGGGGAAGTCATGCATGAACAATATCTTATGGATGGACCAGGGGAGTGGGGGGTAAGGAGGAGAGGGGGGGGGGAGGTTAGTTCAAGGCTGAGGTGTGATGTAATGGGAGTTATTATGTATCATATACACACACGTCACTGGGCATCTCTCAGTGCAGTAGCAAGACATTACAGAATCAGTGTTAGGTGGTGAGGGTGGTTATACAAGGAAGAGCTTCCAGTGATTTGCCTTCAGTGTGTGAGCGTTATTGAATGTGACGGCATGTCAGGTTGATTACCGTACATTAGTTTACTGGACAGTAGGATTATGACGGACGGACGGAGAGAGAGAGAGAGAGAGAGAGAGAGAGAGAGAGAGAGAGAGAGAGAGAGAGAGAGAGAGAGAGAGAGCGAGAGAG
>JAUTBV010145187.1:0-11032 GCA_032361325.1 Lepetodrilus fucensis | reverse complement strand
ATGAGGACGGGTAACTTCTCAGACTTACCAGTCCTCATGTCTGGCAGTGAAATTGCTGGAGTTTTATACACTGGTGTAACCAACAGGTCCACATTTCTGTATATATATATTTGCGACACACTGCTTCCAGGACGAGGCAGGTAAGGAGGTGAGCTCGCTACAGGACGTCTCTCAGGTCAGCGCCAATGACGAGGTGATGCACGCCCTCCTGGTCCACGAGCAGCAAGCCAAGTCCGTCGGGATCGGACTTCCTGACAAGAACGACGACAACTCAAGCAGCTCCTCGGATGACGACACGCCCAAGCCTGGACAGTCATTCGGCGGTAAGCATACAGTAACACAGGCAGACCAGTGCTCGAATTTACTGCTGGCCCACTGGCCCGGCCATTTCCCCCAATGCTAAAGGTATCCTAACTAGGGGCAGTAGAAATTCATGTGCTTTGTAAACATTTGTTATTTGTATCATTATTCGGGCCAGTAGGTTTCCAGCAGTAATTTAGAACACTGGGGCAGACAGGTCTCCATGCTAACATTTTCAGTTACTTGTCCACAGGTGGTAGCGCAGGGGTAGAATGTTGGTCTTCGGAGCCAAAGGTTCCCGGTTCAATTCCCACCCCGGGGGGCTCGGCATCAATGTTCGCGGAAGTTACCTTTCTGACGCGATATTGATAGGATGCACAATTATATATCTGTAAATTACACTCACACTATTCACTCACACTATCTGTATCAAGTTATCATACTTGGTCTTGTCAGTACCAGCCGGTGCTCACAGGATTACTGCAACATTCAGCACTACGGATGTTGCAGGTTCCCTCCTGCCCTAAATTGCTAATATTAAAGGTATCCTATAGGCTAGTAGAAATTTCATATTTTATTATTAACCTTAATATTTGTAATCATTTATATTTCTGTATTCCCCCTCTTCAGCCGTTGAAGAAATGGACAGTGACGATGAAGACGAGAGTGTTCCAATGGTCACCGTGGGCAACCACAAAGTGTCGTACCACGACGTGACGCCCGATATGGTTGAAAAGATGACCGCAGTGGAGAAAGAAGAATATATCCGAGTTGGACAAGAGCTCTACCAGGATATGTACGAGTGAATGAAGTTGCGCTTTAAATTTTAGGAGATTGTATGATGTCTGTGAATGATTAAATCCTTTGTATTTTCAATACTAGTTTTGTCCTTTTCAATCCAGGAAGCAAACGGTCAAGAACAGTCTTGGATGGTATGTCAATTATTGCTCAAGATGATTTTGATGAAGCATCCAGGAATTGAAGTGTATTTTATTTATAATCCAACCAAATCGCAAATCAGATAGAAAGTCTTCTTGAAAAAGGACATTTTGTTCCAGTTAAGTTTCAGAATCATTACATTGACAATAGAAACATTGAAAACATTTATTGATTTTTATTCCAACTGCTCAATTCCAAATTGAATATTTCATGACAGGAAATCTGGTTAATCAGTTAATAACAACATGACATGGTAGCAAAATTCTAAACATACAATAACAGTTGTGCTTATAGTTAAAAATGGTCGCATATAGTTGAAAGAGTCATGCTGCAATGTAAAACAACAAATTGCTCACCATTATAGTTAATCACAATTTCAACAGGATTGAAATAAATATCGGACATTCCCTGTATCCACATTTACAGTGTAAATGTTTCATGGAAATGTGCATCATGACGACAGTTTCTTTGAAAAATAACATCCAGGCCTGTGTTTCACAAAAGGGGTGTACGTATATTTATGCCGGACATAAACTAGGACGTAAAGCATGAAGTTGCATGTAATTCTGTGCTTTACGTTCTGATTTATGTCCGGCGTTAATATACACCCCTTTCGTGAAACACAGGCCTGGTCATTTCATTTTTCAAGAGACTGTTTTGTGGTATTCGCATAATGTATATTTGCATGTACTTTGAAATTCAATACCTAATGATCAATGGTGTAGCAAGGCATAGTATATTTACACTAACACGATATACTCAAGAAATGTGCTCATAAAACTGTTGTCTATAAGCAGAACCAATTCCATGGTAATCGCACTACATACAGATTTATCATTTTCTGGTCAAAGTTCACTAATAAAGTAGACCTCGGATAAACCAGACACTCGCCTATAACGGACTGAATCTGAAGTCCCGGTCCCGTCTTAATGCTAATTACGGCATATGCATATAACAGACTTCGCATATAACAGACAAAAATAGCCGGTCCCAGTGAGTCTAATGCGAGGTCTACTGTATATGAACAGCACTTATTTACAATCAGGAACAAAATATTGGTAGATACAAGAAAGCAGACCAGTACATAGGACAAGATACAGTAGTGTTCATTGAATTCGTGCTTTATGTCTCCCACGGGTGCGATGGGAACCAGAAGACAGAATCAGGGCTGCTATCCATGTCTCCAGCATGTCTTTCACATTAGAGAACAAAGAGAAGATGTCTGTGATTTTGACAGAACTACTTTCTTGTCCTTCATGTCCATATACTTCTGCTTCTTGACCTCGAGAAGAGAAACTGTAGGTCGATTCAGAGAGTCCAACACAAGTCCTAAGAAAGCATCTGCAACCGCTTCAGCTCGGAGTTCAGTAAAGAGTTCTTTCTTGAGATGAAACTTTATCTCCATTGTTTGGGTGTTCCTTCTTTGCCAGATGTAGAAGTAGGTTTCAGTCTGTGGTCCAAAAACCACAGGCATCTCGACCTCCAGCTGGTTTTGGTTATTGGTGATGACATCGTCCTCGAAAACGAAGAAGTTCCTCTCGAAACTATCGGTTCTGTCGTCTGGAAGAAGCTTCTTGATTTCTTCCGATGGGAAGAGTCCATAGTTGAGAAACTGTTTGAGATCCTTTGTGTTGTTCTGCATGAATTCTGCAAGAGTTGTCGAGTCGTCCAGCAACTTGCATATCAATGGAATGGTGTTTGTGCATCTTCCCAAAGAATTGACCAACGAAGGTACATGCATTCGCAGGTCTACAGATATTGTCACTGTAGCTGTTGAAGAGTTGCTACATAGAGCTAGCAGAAGTTGATAGATGGATGCCAAGTATTCAAACACTGTAAATCCATTCCTTCTAGTGAAGTCCATGATTTGAGCGTACAGCTTAGGTTTGAGCTTTCTGGAAATGTAAATGTCATTTTTCTGCTGGTGATGTGCAACTGTTTTGCAGAAGCTGTTTCTTGTCATGAGACCAACCATGTCTTTCCAAAACTGCCAGTGTTTTTCAAAATCAGGAGCAAGTATTTCGACTATCTCATCTGCGATGTTTTTGTCTGTTTTTGACACAACTGATCCGTCAAATATGTTGCCTTGATGTCTGGTGTTCACAGCCATCTCCAGCTCCTTCACAAAGATTGTTATTGCCTTCAGGTCAAATGCCATTCTGTGGAAAATGATCCTCAACTGCAGATGCTTCTTGAGAAGGAGGAACCTGATGGGTGCTTGGGATTCAATCAGTAGTGGCTCTTCTGTGAGTTTCCTTATGTCAGCATCTGATCCAGAAACCACTCGAAAATCAAATGCTTCATCTACTGGCAGTACATCTGTAATGATGTTGTATGTACCAATCTTGTAGATAGTTCTTGTCACATGATGTCGGGAAACACATTCCTTTGCTGCTTCTATCAAACTTTGAAGGTTTACAACCTTGGGAATTCGGATGGTGCTGATGATGACAAATCCTATGTTGTATTTTCCTTGAAGTGTTGATCCTGAAACTGACTGGGAAATAGACCTCATTACTGACCCTTTCAGACGTTCTTTCTCCTTCGTATTTGCTCCTTCTGTTCCTATTTTTCTTTTGTTAAGAACGCCGTCTTGAATAGACTTTGCAAGTGCCTCAGCTGATTGAAGTTGGACCTCATGTGTAGAGATCTTCACGCCAGTCTCGGCATAAATTTGACTTGTGACCTCCATTGCATACATGGAATCCAAACCCTGATCTCTCAGATTTGTCTTCATCTCGAACTGCACCTCATCAAGTAAAGCTTTTTCGCATACCAAGAACTTGATGTATTCTTGCAACTTCAGGATTCCCTTTTCTGGAGTGCATTCTTTCAGTTGTTCTATGTTGAACGCAGGTTTGCCCCTTCCAACGTTGTCAGTGCTATCAAGGAGTTTCAGTGCAGGTTCCAGGTAGTCCTTCAGTCTTGTCATCATCGTTCTTTCTCCGTGGCTTTTGATGTGTCCAGCCATTTTCTGTTTGTCGATCCTGCACATCAAGATTTGAGGCTCATTCAGCATCAGAATATGATTAAGGCATTGACTGATATGCATCCTGTCAATCGTCAGGTATCCTTGGGATTCCAGCTTCTTTAGTATTGACCCGTTGGTCGCCAGCATCCCTAGATTCAGTGGTCCCCAGTTGATGCTCTGAGCACTCAATCCGATCTGTCTCCTAGCTTTGGCAAGCCCATCCAAGAACCCGTTCCCTGCTCCGTAGTTGGACTGACCAGCATTACCTAGCACTGAAGCACCTGATGAATGAAGGACGAAGAAATCCAGGGGAAGGTCTGCCGTCAGAATATGCATGTTCCACACTCCCGTCACTTTAGGTGCCAATGATGTACGCAGCTTTTCTTCTGACATTTCCGCAAGGGTAGCATCTACCAACACGGCCGCGCCGAAGAAGATTCCCTTTATTGGTTTACTCAATGTACGTCTTATTCTAGAGAGTGCCGTCTTCAAATCATTGAAATTTGTGACATCGGCTTGTAGTGATGTCACTGTACAGTTGAACTGATGGCTCACATGGTCCAGATCCACCTGATGCTCAGACGTTGTCTTCCTTCTGTTAAAGATAACGATGCATCCAGCTCCTCTTTCAGCAAGATACCTCACACATTCCCAGCCGAGTCCAGTGAGTCCTCCAACAACCAAATACGATCCATTCCTCTTAAACATGCGCTCACGAGACACATTGATGCTTCCACAGTCAATACTAGAGGCTGAGGAATCCAAGTCCAGTTCTGAGGTCGTAAGGACTTCTTTTATGTGTATGTGTGTGATGTTTGGAATTGGGTTTTCTGGGTGAGAACTTGTCAAGTGGGCAGCTATTGAGAAGACTATGCTTCTGTGAGATCTGATCCATTTCAACATCTTTGGAACTCTGTTTTGTATTGCTGAATGGGAATACATGTCTGTACTCCTCAGGACATTGATCGTCATTGAGGAACTCGCCCACAGAATGTGATCTATTGTAGGTTTCCTGATAAGCTGGTCTAGGGACAGAAGGCTGGTAACGCTACCATTCTTCATTAGTTTGTTTGCTAGGCCTTCTGTAACTAACACTGTAGATACAACTGTAGAATGTGGATGCATTCTGCTACAGGCAATGTCATCTTCAGTTATCATTGTGACAGATTTTGCGCCAAGACCTTTCAGTAAGCAGACTAAGGCATGAGCAAAAGAATCTGTACTGCTTGAATACAAAATGACAATGTGCTTTGTATCAGTTGACTCACTCATATACCAGAGAGTGTATAATTTGGTGAGAAGGCCTGCCGTATATCCAGGCAGCTTGTCTCTTGATATTACACACTTCTTTGGAATTTTGACGCTTTTTCTCACAACTGTAGGAAAGCAGGTGACAACCTCCATGTTCTTTACCTTCCCAACCACCTCTAGACAAACAATGGGATAAATCCTTGCTTCTGGTACAGAACTGTTGGCCACAGCGAACGGAGGTCTGTACATTGAAACAGAAGATACATCAACATCTAATATATCTTTAGACTGTTGATCACCTGTACTTGGATAGAAGGCAGGATCTTTCATTTCTGACCTGGACCTTGAACACAGAACCCCATCATGGTGGTCGTCCATGTTTACCTTGCGAAATACAGGCGTTGACGTGGTACAAGGAATGATTGTTTGTATGTAGGCTTCACCATTTTGAAATCTTACTTCAGGGTATGAAGATAAAGAGGCTGATCTTGAACGATTAAGCGTCTCTGGAAGTCTACTGACGAAGTCGTCACACTGGACATCTACTAGTTGAACATCAATTGATGGGTACTCCCTCAATACACATCTAGTGAATCCTTTCATTGCTTCATTCAGGCAGATCCCAGCAAGTTCTACCCCAGTACTTGATCCAACCTTTCTCTCTTCTGAGATTATGATCACTGGTGTACACAGTCCTTTGTCTGCAATGTGCATGATGATAATTCGAAGTTGCAGGATCCTTTTGACAAGTTCATCCTGAATTGCCGATCCTGTCATGGTTAGCTTCTCCAAAACAGGAAATATGAAGCAGATATATCTAACTTTGCCGATGGTAGAATCTAGTCTACTTGTAGCACCTTGTATATCACTGTAGTCCAGTTTATGCTTTGTCCCTGGCATCTTCAAAGATGTGAGATCAGCGTCTGTGAATATGACAACATTGTCACCACTGCCCATAACACCGTCACCATTTCCCATATCAGCATCTTCCTGGTCGATTCTCATCAAGACAGTCTTGAACGTTGCCCCAACTTCATCAAAGCTTTTTACTCCAATAAATTTTGTGGTAAATTTCTCAACCTTGGCAAGGATGGTTCCATTCATGGAAATCAGCTCCAGGTAGAAGGATGCATGCGAGTCTGTGCAGTGTGTCATCTTTGAGTAGACGAACATTTCCTTCTCCATTGGATGTTGAACACGGACTCCACTAAGCTCCACAGGAAGGAACTCTCCCAGCTGATGTTCACCTGCTGCTGCTGACTGTAGCATCCCATCAAGTACCGCTGGATGTATGACAGTGTGAGCCATTTCCTTCTCTAGCTGTGGGTTCAACTGCAACTTGGTGAGGCTTTCATCTCTACCCTGCAAGGCATAGTCAATGGTAGCAAAGGAACGTCCATACGTAAAACCTGAACGTTCTAGCGTTTGGTACACACTCTCGCCGCTGACATGTTCTCCGCATCTGTGTGTTATGGCTTCCAGGTCCACCCTGTCATAATTCAGGACGTCGTTTGTCTTGAGAACTGTTCCCTGAACATGTTCCACATCAGCGTTGTGGACGATGAACGTTGTTCTTTCAGGATCGCCTTCGTCTACATCTACGTCCAGAGACACCGATGTATCCCTCTTCAGGGTCAGAGGAGTTGTGAACTTGACTGACACTACCAAGTTTCTTGCATCTCCAAAGGCCGTGGTGGTTTTAGCAATCGCGAACCCAGCTTCTGCATATGCTGCACCCGGTAGAACAATGATTCCGTGTACTTTGTGTTCGTAGACGGTTGAGAAGACAGCTGGTGATATGGACAAGGTACAGGCGGAACTTGCAGCTGTTTTACGTACAAAGAGATGCTCACTTGGGCTGTTCATGCACCCAAACACTTCCTTCTCTGTGATGGGTTGTAGCACCAGCAGCTTCTTGTGTGAAAACGTGTACCGTGGCAAAGGAGTTGGAACATGAACAGTGCTGAAGAGTTCTTGCCATCTGATATCGATATTCATCTCGTGGAGAGAACATATTGACTTCAATAGGACATGTTCGTTTCCTCTTGGTTCCATGGATGGCAGTGACAACACAGAAAGTCCGCCAGTTCCGAATATATCTCTCAAATGTGCAGCCAAAACAGGTTTGGGACCAATTTCAATAAACACATTTTGGGATGTTGCTGAGACTGCTTTTTCAATGGCATCCGAAAACCTCACTGGTTGTCTGACATTCGTTCCCCAGTATGCAGGCGACATCATCTCTTGTTGAGACGTGTGTGCATCCACTGATGAAATCATTGGAATGGATGGCAGTTCTGTCTGTAGATCGACCAGAGCTGCATTCAACTCTCTCTGACTCTGGTCCATGTGGTTGCTATGGTAAGCACAGGACACCGGAAGTTCACTCATTGAACAGTTATTGTGTTCGTTTTGCTTGCATTCAAGGAGGGTTCTTATTCTATCCACTGACGACGAATCTCCGCTCACAGTACAGGACATAGGACTATAGAAGAGAGCGATGTCCACATTTGACACCTGATCGCATAGCTTCTGGACCAGCTGTGTGTCCATGTTCCGAACGAGGAGCATCTTGCCTCCTTTTGACTTTGCCAGGACACGGCTTCTGTGGTAGATGACTCTCACAGCTTCTTCCAAGGACAGAATACCAGCAGAGTGAGCGGCAGCAACTTCTCCTATGGACTGCCCAACCACAGATCCAGGTCTGACCCCGAGAGACTCCCACAATTTGGACAGTGACAACTGGCATGCAAAGATGGCTATTGGGTCGAACAGTACATCCTCCACGTCGTAACAATGTTTCAATCTGTCGGTCAGTGACCATGAGACAAATCTGTGTAGGGATCTGTCAATCATGTCTATTGTTGAAGCAAATATAGGGTATCTCAACATGAAGAGAGAGCACATGCCTTTCCACGCAGTTCCCATTCCACAGAAGACGAATACTATGTTGTTCTTGTCTGGTTTCTTACAGAGCACGTTCTCTTCTTGAATTGCCATCTGTGCTTGCTTCTGCAATTCTGTCATTGAGTTTACCACAAAGCCTTTCCTGTAGGGAAAGTGTTCCCGTTTTAGTAATGACGTATAGGACAAATCCAGGAGGTTGTGTTCCAGATGACTAGTCTTCAAGAAGCTGCCAATGCTCTCAATTACATTACTTTGCGTACAACCTGAAAAGGATACAATTCTATGACCTCCTAACACATCATTACTCTGACCTTTCATTTTAGAACTTTGCAAAATGACATGACAGTTGGTTCCACCAAATCCGAAGGAATTGATGCAAGCGACTTTAT
Source organism: Lepetodrilus fucensis (assembly GCA_032361325.1). NCBI lineage: Eukaryota > Metazoa > Mollusca > Gastropoda > Lepetellida > Lepetodrilidae > Lepetodrilus > Lepetodrilus fucensis. The sequence goes on along the minus strand of JAUTBV010145187.1, from coordinate 2,275 downwards.
TCTCAGATACCCAGGGAATCGACGTGTCTGGTACAATGAATCCAAATCTAGTAAAGTCAATGAGTTCGTTTGGTTTATCACAATGCAGTGAAGGAACAATGGTATCTTCTTTCATCATGAGAAGCACCTTGATCAGACCAGCTACTCCTGCTGCAGGTTCAAGGTGTCCTATGTTGGTCTTCACAGAACCCAGATGCCGCTTGTGGCGGTGCCCCTCTACAGCAAAGAAGTCTCCTAAGGCGCTGATCTCCACAGGATCTCCCAGCTTGGTTCCAGTTCCTGTGGATCAAAGAAACATATGAATATGAAACATTTTGGGACTTCATTTGCAGCTTAGAACATTGCCTTTAGTTCCAGTTCCTGTGGATCAGAGAAACGTATGAATATGAAACATGTTGGGACTTCATTTGCAGCTTAGAACATTGCCTTTAGTTCCAGTTCCTGTGGATCAAAGAAACATATGAATATGAAACATATTGGGACTTCTTTTGTACTTTAGAATGTATATGGACATTGCCTTTTTTATACTTGGTCGTCATCATCAACACCATTAAATTTGTCCAAATTGTTAATGTGATATATATTGCGCTAGTACTAGTAATTGACAAGCCATGAAAGAATAATAAAAGTGACTCTAAACCCCCAATTAAGAAAAGAATAACATTGATTGTGAAATGGCGGTGGTATGGGTAAATAATAATTAATATGACAAAGTCGCAAGTTACCAGTGTTAGACATATTAATAGTGGAGGTATGTATTCCACCATTCAACAATACAAAACCATCTGATCACACCAAAGCATAGTTTTCTCAATAGCTGCCCACTTCACAGGTTCTCACTAAAACTACCCGATTCCAAACATCACACCCATACACATACATGAAGTCCTTACGACCTCAGAACTGGACTTGGATTCCTTGAGTCCTTACCATGTGCCTCTATGTAGTCCACTGTTTTAGGGTCTATGTTATAGCTGTTGTAGACGTTCTTCAGAAGCATCTTCTGCTGGTTAGCAGATGGTGCGGTGATCGGCTTCGACTCCTGACCATCCTGGTTCACCCCAGTCATGATTGTTGCCCAAATGTGGTCAGAGTCTTTGATGGCCTAAAATTAAAATTAAATTAAAAACATCCGTTTACCAAGGTTAAAATATTAACGATAAAACATCCATTTACCTAGGTCTTCAGACTAACGATAAAACAAAATTTTACTTAGGTTAATCAGACTTTAGGTTAATCAGACTAACGATAACACAACATTTTACCTAGGTTAATCAGACTAACGATAAAACAAGATTTTACCTAGGTTAATCAGACTAACGATAAAACACAATTTTACCTAGGTTAATCAGACTAACGATAATACAAAATTTTACCTAGGTTAATCAGACTAACGATAAAACAAACTGTTACCCAGTTGAACAGACAAATAACAGGATCAATGAAAGATCAATTGGGACACTCAAATGTGGTATTGTTAAATCTTGGTTTACAGCACTCTTTACTGATAGCTCGTAATATTCATGGTCATCATAATTTCAAGCAAACCTCGCGGAGTTTGGAGAAACAGAAACGAAATAGTAACTTAATTCTAATTAGATCCTGTTTAATTTAATCCTGTTTAACTGGTCTGCATTTCTAGTGGCCTAACATGGGGAAATGCATCCTCGAACCCCGGCCTATATGACTACACGTAAGGGTAGTTATTATGACATGGATTTATAGGATGGGAGAAACGGCAATCAACCTTTTACCCAAGCCTGAATCCAATGTTGTTTGATTAATCCTTATCAAAGACGTTGCTGGCAATTTGTTTAAAGACTGTGATTTTTTAATAAATTCCTCCAACTATTAGGACAAGGAATTATTGGTTGCCCTGGCATCACAGTATGCTAGTTCACACCTAAGTTATTCATACTATCAGTAAAAGGTTTAGGTGAACACATCCACTACAATACCTGTCTCAGTGGTTTCAGGACGACGATGCCACAGCCCTCTCCTCGGGCATATCCGTCGGCGTCCGCGGAGAAGGCGTGACACTGCCCGGATGCAGACAGCATCTGAGCTTTACACAGAGGTAGGAACACGGTCGGGTGCAGGATGAGGCTGACTCCTCCACAGATAGCCAGGTCACAGTCTCCTGGTGAGAGATAGAGAAACAATAGTGCTATAGGTATTACACAACCAAATACTTTTCAATAGGCCACAATGGTAGCGTTTGGATTGATGTAATCTTTAGGAAGGAAAGCACAATACCTGACCACACATGAAGTAA
>JAUTBV010145176.1:0-11032 GCA_032361325.1 Lepetodrilus fucensis | reverse complement strand
CTCTCTCTCTCTCTCTCTCTCTCTCTCTCTCTCTCTCTCTCTCTCTCTCTCTCTCTCTCTCTCTCCCTCTCTATCTCCGTATAAATCTCAGTCCAGATGGTCTTGGAAATATGTCGAACGGCAATATGAAGCATTCGACACTACGGTCACTGACTGCAATCTGTTCAGAAGACCAATACATGTGTACTTGTACCAATATGATCTCAGCGCATTATCCACTTTAAATAACACTACACGATCGCTTAACTAGTGGACGTGATATCATGGACCCATACACATGTCTCTTCTCATGGAGCCAGTTGCCAGTTGGTTCACATCTGCTGTGGTTGTGCGGCTGTGGGTCAGAGTATGGAGTGGGCGACACCACAAGAACACTACACTGTACATTACCAAGACAGTCGTTAACAGCTACTGCCAATGATGTTTACAGCTACTGCCAATGAAGATACCACATCTTCCACCGCAATGTCAACGTCTTCAAACACCGTGAATTGATCAAGTTGACCGAGCTTGTGCGGTCTGCCTGGTACGCCGAACAGTGTCAATCAAGCTTGAAGTTAGCAATGAAATAATATTCGGATCATATTCTGTATGTCTATTCATAGCATCCGGCTCAATCCCCAGTCTGGTGTTTATTGACCTGCAGTTCTTTTCCGATTTCGATGCTGACGTGATCGGAGTTTTACAGTGTGGTTTCCCTTCTGATGGGCGCAATACTGTATGATGAAATGGCGTAAATATAGCTGGAAAGCTTTTCAATTTATTTTCCTCTTTTAGCAATTAATTTATTTCTGAAATGATCATGGGTCGTCTGTTGATTCTTAACACGTACGATATGTCTCTGGTGGCTCGTTAAAATGCTCAACACTGTTTAGGGTATGGACATCTAACTAGGGTTCAATAATCAATGCAATAAACATAATGCATATTGGTTATACAAGGAAATACATACGGGGATACGACTACCATTGAACATTGCAATAGTACCGTAAGGCATGTGCTTTAGAGAATATAAATGCATGCGTTGTATGTTCAATCGCAAACTTTGATTAAGCTATTGAGTCAAATTATAAGAACAGTAATTACATTCTGACTTTATTGTTAAATAACGGTAACGTATATTATACAATATGTAGGATATAATGATAATAATAAATATGGATTCCTGTACAATGGTAAATACAATACCAAATAATAAATATTCGTAAAGTAATGACGGTATTGAGGGCATAAGCCAGACCTAATTGTCGGATCTATCCAGTCAGACCCTAGCTCAGCGGCAGAGATACATTCATGAATGCACAATTATTATAAGGACCTCTGTATCCCTAGGTAAATACTGTCGTGGAAATACCAATGATGATACTGTATACATTGTTGAAATAGGACAAGATCAATTTACAGACTGGTCGAGTTCGCAATGAACCCAGTATAACCTTTCTTTTAGTACCGGGATTTAAGGTAACGGTAACTCCGAGCGTAACAATGGCGTAGTCTATCCACGGATAAACATAATCCCTGTCAACGACGTTTCATAGCAATTATTTTGATTTTAATGAATTACATTATTTTATTTAATGATCAAAAATCCCAATAAATATTATATGAAACGGTAAGTTATTTTAGAGTTTTCGTACAGAAGGTTACTAGGGACATTAATAACAAACATTCTGGTTTAATATACTGGACCAAATATTAGGTATACCTTATGTGTCTATTTAGCTCTGGTTATACATCAAACGGTAGTTCTCACTTAGTGTGTAGTCCCAGTAGAGAGACTAAGTCTTGTGAACAGGCTGGTTTGATCTTCCACTATCCTGATCTCAATCAATATGCCAGATTAACGGTGACAGTTGACTTGGGTGTCATAATTGGTTTATACGTTTTTTTACTTAGATAATTTAAATTAGGTTTTCTTCTAACTTGCAATTGTGAAACTTTCAAAACTGAGGACACGTGAACTAAATATTGAACTGTTTGAGACGTTTAATGTTATTGAATGGATCTCACTATAAGGTAAAGTCCATACACTTGGCGTATATGCGATTTTAGAATAGATACATTGAACAATATTTAGTCTTATGGTGACAGGACATGCATACAAGAGAGTATTATACATCACGAAAGGGGATTGACAAGCATGACGTTGACCTCCCATAAATTATGCCAATAAAATGTAAACAATAATAGTAATAAGGCACAAAATAGATATACACGCAACCCCATCAACCTACTATATATTAGAATAGATATAATAATTAGTTTTTTCAAATGTGAAATTAGTACGTCAAAAACATCTTCAATGTACGGCACCAGTGGTACAACATACAAACTACGTCTGACCCAGTGGAATAACCAGGCCAGGCAGTCTTCAAGCTTGGCAGGTTTGGTGGATGAAGCAGCGATATAAAGGCTTTTATGTCCGAGAATATTACCCGTGCTAGATTGATATCTAAAATGAACATCAATAAGGCAATCTAATTTTGCCTAGCTCTCAGTCTTAAGTTACCAATCAATGAACATGTATCATATACTATGCAAGAAAACTCCTGTAGAAGGTAATTATTTTTAGCTTTGAATTAATAGCGACACATTGTACTAATACGGTAAATTTTACTCTTCAGGTACTAGTAAATCAATATTCATAGACTATTATATATGTATGTGAGTTGCGTACATTGTGCATGAATTGTACTTCTGACCAGATATACTCTGTACATACGTATGTATACATATACCACGCAGTCAATTTGTCTACATGCAATTTAATTTTGCCTTCCTGTCAGTCTATTTTTAAAGTTACAAATCAATGAATAGTTAGCATTATATACTATGCAAGAAAGCTCCTGTAGAAGATAATTATTTTAGCGTTGAATTAATAACGGCACAATGTAGTTTGGCTACATGCAAGCACATATCACATATGCGATGATAAAAGACTAAAAAGCTAACATAGAATCAAACGAGAGAGAGAAAAAAAATAAGAGAAAAAAGGTCAAGACCAACCTTTTATGTACGCTTCAATTATTACATGCATACTAGTATATTATCTGGCCCTTCATCAGATTTGAACACACATTGAGAATTTACTGTTGAATCTTTCACAATCTAATAATATTCAGATCTCGTTTCCCTCCTCAAATATTTTGAGTTTGCTAAACTGAAAAATTAGCGATGTCCAAATATTTGAGCATCAATTTCGGATTGGATTTTTATGAGATTATCTCTTTCATGAGGTTCCGGTAATATAACCACATTCTCTGAAATTCATAACCATTGTGAACATAATAATAATAATAATAATAATAATAATAATAATAATAATACTAATACTACTACTACTACTACTAATAATAATAATAATAATAATAATATCTCCACAACAATAGATAGAAATGAATAGAAAATTGAAATATTTAGGCTTGAGGAATATTGAATAGGAAAGTTGTAAGCTGTGATTTAAAGTTAGTTTACAGAGCTATTGAATCCGAGATAGTCCTGAAGAGATTAAGTTCCAGTTGGCACCAGCTGAGACAGCCAAGGTTCGAACTCGGAATGATGGCAGTTGCAGTTGTCAGATGTCGAGATGATGGTCACTACGAGACCGCATATATAGCAATTAATACATATCACTTTTGTAAGAGAGTTGTTTATTGCAGTGCATCCGAGATGTTCATGTAATAGTGCCCTTTTACATATCGTTGTCTGTCGAATGACGATGGACGTCGTTATTTAGGATATAGTTTTCTCTTGGCCTCGACATCCTCCTCTTTATCAGCAGCTGCTGCTCGCTTGTCCCTGCATTGACGTCTGCCTCGTGTGACCACCTTCTCCTCTGGCAGGTACTTGTTCCTCCAGTCTTCATCTGAAACGTGGAAAGTGCCAAGAACCTTCAGTGTAATTTAATGTGTTTTAATGGTGCTTTATTATTTTTATTGCATTTAATAAAAGTTACTTTGTATGCATGCGCCATATATATGTCGCCATATACGTAACATCATGTTTATGTGCTTTGTTATGGATAAATAATCTTATTTTCCGGGCAGTCAGTTTGTTTATTGACATAAATTGCTGGTAACTCCTCAACTTCGTCTCTCAACCTTTTGACCGAGGACCTATCACATAGCGGGGAATCCCCATGAATAAGCACCATTTTCAAAACTATCGATTGTTTATCATCGACACGCAAATGGATTTATTTCGATGAGTCAGCACGGATGAGTCAGCACGAATTTGTGCAAATATAAATATAACTCTATATTAAATATGACCAACACTAAAAACTAGTATACGTAAAATCACACTACATTGGTCACATTTAATGTTATCTTCTAATATTACAATATAATTTTCCTGCTTGAAATTAACTTACCTATGTGATATGAGTGAACACAAATAAAGTGAATTGCTATGATGAAACTTATTGTAAATACCAGGTTATGTGTGATCATCTGAAAAAGAAAAGAAAACAAAGATACGTTTAATAGATTAGGGAAATTGATGCATTATTGGATCTGAAGATATACTAAAGTACTGTAGGAGGCCTATACCCACAAACACACACACACACACACACACACACACACACACACACACACACACACACACACACACACGCACACGCACACGCACACACACACACACATGTAAATGGGTGGTATTGCTAGATTTACATTTCAATGGCAAACAAAACTCATTTGGTTTCAATGTATTACAGGTATGTTCAGATAGTTTTAAATTCCGAGGTGTGTGGGGTGTGTCTGGGGAGGTGGGTATTTTAATATACTAGTATATTTTAAACGTGCTTCATCTTAATATTCGCCAAGGGAAACGCAAACGGCACTGAAAACGGATAATTGCCTTATTGCGACATCCGTAGTAAGCGGTATGGCGATCCAGTGGGAAATACGTAATTAGTTTCCCATCATGCACTTGAACCGGAAGTATCCAATAGTTGTTTGTCGAGGAACTGTACAGTTCGTGTGTAAAATCTCGTTCAATTGATGGCATATTCTGGCATACGGATCCTTTTATAGCAGGGTCTTAACATAATTAATGGCATGTGATAACTCAGTAACATTGGTCCTGCTAAATGCTTTCAGAAGTTAATGGCATTCGTACGTGCAACTTGAAACAAATTCACTGCATGAATATGGTTTTACATGATGATCATTCTCCACTAATAATTACCAATACTTTACAACGGCTAGAATTACAAACACGAACGCGTTGACCAACTGATAGACCTACTTGCTTGTCGATCATTACGTTATACATTATCATATGAAAAATATCCCACACGGTCAGAATAGAAAATAAAAGCCCACATTAATATAAGTATAACTGTTTCCGTTGTTTCACGAATTCTAAAGGAATTACTACCAAATGTTCTGATATTGAGCAACGTCTGGTGATATACTATCTCATGTAAGAACACATTGCAAAGTTTATTTTAACTGTAAGCAATCATTCACGGCATGTTTACAGGCGACGACTCTATAACACATACATAAATACAAAATATGTTAATTCTTATTAAATGCTAACCTAATTTGTATATTATTATTGAACAACATAGAGAGTAGCAAACTTACCGTGTATATTAGGATCGCATATGCACACGTAAATGAATGCATTAACATTACATGCAGCTGGTAACTATAAACCACTGGCAATCAATAGAATAGAACATTACGTTCAATCTGTGTACAGAACAGTACTGTCAAGGGCTGTCCTGAGATAGATACGTAAACGGTAACTTTGAAATTCCAGTAATAAAACCCATTATTTCTAGCATGTATCTGATTTACACGCAGTCTCATTAAAATCAGATCCGAAACTAACGCTCAAACAGATATATATGACACTCGCTGAGATCTGATTTTAATGAGATTGATTTACACGCTGACTTGAGAAGTTTGGGTGGCAAAACTCGAGTGTTAACAATCTGTTCAATTGTATTGTCTGTACTCATTTCTGTTTGTTAGACATTTCAGTTTTGTAGCTGAACCCTGTGGTATTAAAACCCGTCCTGACACAAGGACTAATATGTTATATGTTATATGCATTACAACTACCAATGTCAGCATATAGTAGAAATAGACAACATCTTGTCCTTGCGTATTATACGTGCGCTTACTTGATGAACTATAATCATTGACATGGTTTTGTCTAAAACGACAATTCCGAAAAAGATATTAACGTATTACAAATAGTTCCACATAGTAATAATTAGTGATGATTATATAATTTCTTGGAATGTGAAGATATATTATAATGAAATACTATAAGCTAATCAAGTCAATGTCGATAGTTAAGAAAACAGTGTTGATGCGAACGTAAAATAATCCTAAAGCCATTTGCCGGCATATGCATTATTTTCATCAACCTTATCAAGTACTAGTATATATAGGTATACAACAAATGATATTACAATAGACGATGTCTATTCTGGAATAATCCAAGTGGTATTATCATTACCTGTAAATCTGCAAGCACTGTTCATGACAGAGGAATCTAGAATGACTGAATTCAGACATATCGACTTTTATGTAGATATGTAGGCCTACTATGTAGCCTACAGTAATGTTTCTGTTTTCTGTACTTAGCATATATCAATAATTCATAGAAAATTTATTATAATTGTATTATTAAATTATTAAAATGTCCAGATTTAATATTCCAACTTGTCACCTACATGGGTATATATCTGCATTAGCTGTACCATGGATATCCTCAAATCTGTGCAGCTAACGTGCTTACAATTCGGCTTCCATAATGCATACACTGTTATTTTTCACTGTATTCGTGTCTCCAGTGTCTGGTCCGTGTTATTCTGCCTGCTTCTATCTCATTACCACGCACGCTACCTTTCCACAGTGGTACACAATAGTGAAAAGCATCAATGAGAGTGTCGTATTTGCTCGATAATACTGTTAGTGTTGAGTGATGCTACCTGAACAGGTAATTCACTATCTGGCACGCCAGTGGGAATAACCCTGTATATGGGTATCCTTGGTTATTTGCCCATTTGAGTAGAACCGTAATAAACACTAATGCACATGCCCATATTGTCATTGAAGTCTCCCTGCACGATCAGTCAAAAGCAGGTTTGTGTTAATATAATTATAGTTGTTTTTCAACATGATTAATTTAACGAATACAGTTTCACTAATGTGCATTTAATATCATACAGTCGTAAAACAAAGTTACATCACAGCTAGAAGTAGAATGATATTTGTTATTATGTTTTATTTTTTTAATTATCCATCATTAGTCAACATGATATTGTAATTACTTTTTGTACTCATGTAAATGCATACTTGGCTTTTCATTTCATGGACTCACTTGTCTGAATTCTCAGTTGGTTGTTCGCTGAATACTATTCAAGTATATTGATGTATTGCTGACTTCAATCCTCTGGACAGGTGAAGTCTTTGTCGCTCAAATGTGGAGCAATGTGGGTTCGAATCCCAAGAGACTGTATTCTGGGAAGTAGTATTTATCTCACGTTTGGGGTACAACAGACATCATCAGCTGCTGACACTATACCTTTGATGACACAGATAGTTCATTGGTACAAGGAAACCATTGGATATATGCCAACTTTCTGGAATTCTTGTAACAATTATGTGACATGAATTGACTCCAGACATATTCATGAAGCGGAGGTCTTCTCCTTGTCGCTTTTCTGACGATCTCTGGCGCCTCTTAAGGGAAATAAATCTGTAATTTAAATGTATCTTTCTGTGGAACTGGTCAGTGGTCATTCTGCGTCGAATCACGAATCACTGATAATGTATACAGTTGCATTTGATATCTCAGAAATTATCTTATGTGTATATCGATAGAAAACGAAAAAGTTATTAACCTATGAAAAACATTTATCTTGTATCTTTATTATTTACTTCCATCAAGTCTCTATACTGTGTATATAATATGTTGCGTTGCTCTATGCATATTGTACAAGTACATCTCAGTATTTGATTTTGTTTTCTGTTATTTACATATTACTGTATCTGATTATGAATATAAGTAGTATCCTGGGACAAACGGATGCACAGACACATGCAGGCACGCACAATTCTTAAGGTTGTGGTGAGTTTCATCTCGAAAGATGTAAATGACTACAACGTCACGTGTCCGAGGCATTACATGAATAGACATAACGATCGCACGATCTATGATTTGCGTGCATCCGAACCCAGCCCGGATCCTATCATGAATCCCGACACCTCAAGGTCAACAATCGTGCGGTATCACATCACTGACAATATATTTGTCAGTTGAATATAACTGTTTGCCAGTAACAATCAAGAACATATTGGAACCATGCTAATTACAAAGTCAGTATTTGCGGTCATCAAAAATTAGAAATCGTTAATATCCTAAAGCGTTCTTTCTAATTATCCTACTAACATGAGGCTCCAATACCTCTCAAGGATATATAATTATAGCAGCCAAAACAAAAATGATGTCCATTTTGCCCGTGGAAACAATTATAGAGTCCATTCGACAAGCGTCGTGGCTATAACGTCCATTCGCTGGGACTGCTCGGACATATTGATAACTTTCCAGCTCCTCTGAGTCGTGTAGACTAATCCCTGGACAACGTCAATTATATATCTCGAGCGTTAATGAGGAAATACTCATTTCCACCGACCTATAACGACTTGCGAATGGTCAGCATTGTAAACTCTGCTGATAAGTATCGCGAGTGGTAGACGATTTCAAATATACTTCCAGGAAAACGGACGCAAGATATATTTGCTTTAATTCAAACTGTGTTAGTACTTGGTTGCAAAACAATCAAATCATATTCACAGAAAGGTCTAGCCTATAACATAAATATTTAGCTTTTCATTTTCCATGGCAAGATGCCTTATAATTAGCATTATTCCTACCAAATCCTGACAGCATTGTCGGTGGAGGTGGAGGTGTTTTGCCCCGGCTAGTCAGTGAATTGATGAAGATGTATGTATTATTTAATCAAACCAGGAAACAAACAGTCGGTGTAAACATCTCCAGTCATTACTTCCTCTGTATTGATTAGGAAAGTCAGTGCTAAGTGATGTTACTTAACCTTATCGAAATGACCTTATACCGGATGTTAGAAGCAGAACCACTGAGCAGAACCGGATGTACTGGTAGTTACTGGTGTATAGGTTTGGTGTTGGTCCGTATGTTGCTGGCATAGGAACTTGCTTACGTGTACGTGTATGTTGCGCATGTATATATTTAATTCTCTATGCTGGAGGCAACTGAAGATGCCATAATGAGCATTGTCTTTGACTAATCCAGCAGGGAGAGGGTTAATATGCCAAATGGCAGATTAGTGGTAGGATTTCGACAGTGATGTGATACTCGGATGCCATTGTGTAGACATGCTATTCCAGGTCAAATCAAGGAAATCTGCTCACAGTGTGCTAACAACCACGAATAACAGAATATCAATCTTCTGGAAATCTTTCCACATTCTCGAACGAAATATTCCTGGAAGTTTATTTTATTCCACACAACCATTGACTTCTTCAGTAATACATCTACAGTTCTGATCGATGTTTATAACGAACCCGTGGTGCCAATAGAATAACTATTATACATGTTACATTGCAAATACAATCGCTGTTAAACATAGCTAGACATTTTTATTTGCCTTCAAAGCATCATTACGCTTTGAAGAATAACATTTCAATTTCTTTACATATGCATCTTTACGTTTATTATCAACGAGCATTATGGCGAGTGATCAAGGGAATAGTTGTATTCTTAAACTTGGCTGATTTGTTCAAAGCAAATTCAGTCTCATCTTAAGAGTTCTAAGCAACGAGTGTTTGCTGCTACCGAGAAAGTAACTCCACTCAGCGAACAAAGACTTATTTAATCTATTCTTGTAGACAATGGATATTTCTCCCATGTTCACGCTAATGTTCTATCTAACTTCTTCTTAATTCGGCATCCTGCAGCTTTGAAACAAGTCTGTTGGCTTAGATGTGTGTTCGTGTATCCCATTTAGCCCAGGTTAACGTCAAATTGACATGAACATTTACGTCGTTTGTTCTCGTTATCCGATAATAGTTACGATTACTAATATGTTAATGCCATTTCGCTACATGCTACAATATTATTAACAGCATGTTTCTTTTCTAAATACCCGTTACTTAGAAAGGAAATTGTCATTAAATTCTGTTTGGTGAAATGATTTTATGAGAATGTTTCTTTCTAAAGCTGCCAAATCAGAACTACAAATAATTTCAAGTTTAATAGTTCTCATCCAAGCTCGCTTAACCATCTCCTTGTTGGATTAAGGTACAGGCATTGATGTAAGGGGTATCTAAGGATGTCTTCTGACTCTTCAGCATGGAAAGAGTTAACAATACACAGGTGATCCTCGCGGACATGCTATTGCCTCTAGAATATTACGAATGACGGAAATATCAATGTTAACTTGCAAATTGTAAAATAAGAAGAATATCTATCAATCACACCCACACGCCAAATGACAAATGTAGCTTTATGGGGATTTTATTTCTACTCTGACTGATGTCTATCATCAGAATTGAGGACGGTATGTCGGATATAGGTGATCATTTCAATACAATAACATGTCCATTGGTTATTTTGTAAATATAAAGAATAGTGTACGATCGTATTTGCGTCAAAATGAATGATTACTTTGGGAACATGTGAATGATCGTTGTAGTTTTGCTTCACAGATTTGTAAATGAATTGATAAAGAAAGAATAGTATTGGCCATATGCACTAAACTCCAATTAATAGAATCGTGAAGTTGATGTTAATTTCCAAGGTTGACAACTTGACAACTTCACTTGACAACTTGACAACTTGACATTGTTTTATTTCAATACTCCTGCAGCAATGCTGTAACTATGTAGTCTAATATTGTGGCGCTATGAGCAACATTTCTAACCTGGAGTTGGCGCAATAATCAGGGTATCGTTTCTCGAAGCTCTCTTAGCCGCTAAGGGACCATCTCACACTCTTTGCCGATAGCTAATACTTTGCTAAGAGA
>JAUTBV010145165.1:0-11033 GCA_032361325.1 Lepetodrilus fucensis | reverse complement strand
ACTGCAGACAGGGAGGACTGCCACTGCAGACAGGGAGGACTGCCACTGCAGACAGGGAGGACTGCCACTGCAGACAGGGAGGACTGCCACTGCAGACAGAGAGGACTGCCACTGCAGACAGGGAGGACTGTCACTGCAGACAGGGTGGACTGCCACTGCAGACAGGAAGGACTGCCACTGCAGACAGGGAGGACTGCCATTCAAGGCCGACTTGTAGACACTCAGTGTGGAACCATAGACATTCATCTCCAGCCAGGCTTGTCATACCCATACATCATACTCCAGATAACTCCCAGGTTCATGGGGCAGGTTCCACATAAATGTACAGGATTCACATGTCACGTTGGAAGCTTCTCTACATGGGGTACAGTGATAACTACCGGCGTCACTGTGTGCATGATACAGACATCACTGTGTGCATGATACTGTAGAAATACAGTGCACATCCAAACAGAATTTCGTCATAGAAATGCAATGTATCTTCAAGCAGTAGCATCATATTGCATTATATTTATATTCAAAGTGAGATTATACAATAAATTTAGTATAACCTAAACTGAAAAGCCATGATATCAGTGAAAGAATCTTTAATTTTATTTTTTTAGTAAACCTCTATATATTTAATATAACCGTATCTCACTATTATAAGAAATAAGTTTAATTATTTGATTTTATTAAAAGTTATCATTTTAGTGAAAAATTGGAAAATATTTGTCTGATACAAGTTATAATGGACCATAAATGCATGTTTCATGAGAAATACCTCGTCATTCTGGAATCGCATGCATATACATGTACAATAATAATAATAATATACATATTTATATTCTGCCAATTCCATGATCGTAAAGCATGTTCATAGCACTACATTATTACCCTCGTTTCCATTTCCAAATGGTCTGGTAAATATACATACATCTAGGAAATACATACCAGTTGATAAAAGTACATTGAACTAGCTAATAAATTGGGAACCTGCCACTGAACGTGCATATATGTATATTATATAACCATGGGTCCAATCAATGTTACACTAATACATTGAGATTGCTGCCCTGTACAATGTAGAGGACATGAAGAAGCCACTACCTCCATGTGTGTGCACATAGGCCAGTGGTATTCCTAGAATCCCAGCCATCAAAGCACATGATCTATACAGCAGACAGTTTGAGTGATTCACCTGACTTCAATTTCCTGGATAAATGATAAACATGCTTGTTCCTCTCGAATATTTCCGATAAATTCTATGAGGAATAGCATCTCATCATGTTAAAATATCAACGGTTTCCATGGGCAATTTTGACCACCATTGACTTCTATTGAAAACTTCCATGAAGTAACGATGCCAGTAACTTGTCATGTATGTTCGCCTAGAAGTGTGGATAAGCAGATGCAGATTTGGGTGAGAATGTTGAAATGGGAGATAGTCAATGGCATTTGGTACAGATGGATGGTAGACTAACCATGGTTTCGGATGGTGAATGCAAATTATTTGTATGTAATCTACTGTTCAGCTTTATATTTATATGAAAGGTACCACTGAAATGTTTATACCCTCGAAATCTAAACTTGCTTACGAGTATTTCTGGCAGATACATTGAATAGGACTATGGTATTTTGGGTGAGAAAGAAGATTTTGGTGAGAATAAGCTCTAATACAAAAACAAGTTGTACTTCGGAGCCAAATACCCGGAAAGCTCAGCATCAATGTTCACGAAATTTACCTTTCCTACATGATCATGATAGGATCTGCCGTCTGTACCATGGCAATGTAGTTGTCATCCTTGGTCTGTCAGTACCAGCCGGTACTCACAGATTTACTGCAACATTCAGCACTACAGATGTTGCAGGTTTACTCCTGCCCTAAACTGACAAGCCATGATATCAGTGAAATAATCTTGAAAGCAGCTCTAAACCCCAATTCAAAATTAAATATAAATAAATAAAACAGAAACAAGGTCGCAGATCCAAATATTTGCTTTTTGCTCTCCATACCATGACCTATCTCGCCATATCCTGACATCTACCACCATGCCCCTGACCTTGGTGTGGAATCAATGTGACTGGAACTGTACAAGAACACAAATACTGAGATTAGATGAGGAATGTGTGGCCTCCTCTCATCCACATGTGACAGATATCTGCTTCTCTGGTTCTGTGTTTGTACCTTCACACACACCTGCTCCCGATTGTCTTGGCCATGGCTCGGCATTGTAACCTATGCTATGGGTCAGACAGGGTATTGTCTGATGCTACATACAAGATGAAGGAAGCAGATGTGTATCAGGAATCAGGGAAATCGGTGCACAGGGAAATTGAATCATAGCCCATATAAAATTATCAATGAGAATTATACACTAACGTGTTAATTAGAAAATGATATGTTTTTGTGTGTAATATGTCATTCATTCTTCAGTAGCAATTATGTTACTCAGGTCATAAATCTTATTTACTAGGTCATTATAAATAATCTTTTCTTAATTTTGTGTTATTACAATGGAATTAACTACGTATATTTGACACATGTAAACATGCTGAATTGAAACCATTTATTAATCCAGTGTTTAACTAGTAATTAACCATATGGTTAAGTATTGTAAGAAACAATACATGATACAAGTGCGAGAATTTTAAAAGTGTCAATTCAAAAACAAACAAGAAACATAGCATTGGAATAATAGCTGAAGGAACACAATAAATTACTGTTATATTATGGACAGACCCCTACTGTCAATATCATGGCACACATGACAATTTGGTTCAGTCATTATTTGTACATTGAGACAACGAGCTGTGTAGAGTTCTACATACATAGAGTTCTACATACAGAGATCTACATACACAGGCCTATGTTCTATGCAGTGATAACTCAGTAACACAGTTAGCCTAATTTGCTGCATGAATCACAATGAGTTACTTATGAACTTTGATTCCTTGCAGAGTAATTGATGTCGAAACCTCAATAATAATTGAAAGGGCACACTGACTTGTTCACACACTATATTAAGCCCCACTGCTTATCTGGATTGCTTGTTGGTTTTCAGATAAGCACAGATTTTGTTTAGATAAACATGAAGCTTATCTGAAGCACTGACCATCCTCAGCTGTAAGACATGTCTTCATTTCAGTGGGATGTTTCCATCAGCTCCCATAGCCACACAGTACTACCACACACACTGCCACTCACAGCCACACACAGTGGTACAGAGACTGATGTTCAACCCTCTAGAGGCATGTGCTCCCCTGTCCAATAAAACAACCCTCAACAACCATCAACATTATGTTTGAGATAAAGATAATCAACAAGGCCAACTTTGCCCAATAAACATGTCAACAGAACCTCCACTGAACCACACAATGAACAGAAATCTTAAACAAGAAATAGCCAGCAAGGTGGACCATTGGACCATTGGACCCAGTGAGTGAGTGAATATGGAGTTTAATGCTGTGGGAATCTTTCACCCATTTGTGATGACATTGGAACCAGTGGTTGCTTCAGAAGGTGGAACCACTGTTCCTAGGACGATGCTCAGAGTCTAGTGCCATGGTGGCAGTCTGTGTCACACCTTGTTCTCACCCAAATACTATTCAAAATATCCCCCCTATACCATGCTGGGGACCAGCTGAGAAGCAGTACTAATTGCTAAGCACAATGATTCTGATGCCTCCAGAGATGTATTCCCATGTGACCAGGTGCACGTATACATACATCCCAGAGGAACATCCTGGATCCTTTGATAACAGCTACATGTTCTGGTTTGTCTTACATACGTGTCTGTACATGTACATGTACCGGCCAACAGGTGCAAGGTGACATGCTGGATACCGATTAGTAGAAGGTCATTAATCCTGTTTTGAGTGTGGCAGGATTCATTCCAAGCTAGTACATATACCTTCAGTAGATTCTAGTACTAGTAGTAGATACCATACAACTTCCAAAACGTATATAATATTATTAACAAAATATCTGTCAAATGTCCCAAAGAAATTATGCACAAACATACATGTACTCAGTGTTTTTGCTGCCCATCGGCGATCAGCAATTTGCCGATTTATTTTTCAAATGTCCGAAATGGCATGTTTAAAATACATATATTATTACCAAAATGTCTGAAACTCTTTTACTCACTTTTAGTCATTCGGGACAATTGTCTGAAACAAAATCTATTGCAGCTGAATTACTGTGTACTTCAACATACTGGTAGAAGGTTTGGTATACAATATCTGCATTGATGCTAACAAATGATTTGACTAATAATGTCCACTGCCATAAGAGTATAGAGCATGATAAATGGTGTAGCAGCACTATATAAATGCATATATTTTTGTTATTATTATTATTATTATTATTATTATTACTGACTACCATATTAGAGATTTGGATATTACTAAATATTACTCATAAAGCTTGGATCTATTTAAGATTTTGACTTTGGGTGTACTCAACATTTGGAGTCATGAACTCTGAACCTCAATCTTGAATGCCATGGTATCCATAAAAACTCTTGGGTCAAAAACATAACATTTTGTATTCCATTCACGACAGGAAATATTCTTTGACTAATAACAAACCCGCTCAAAGCTGTTTTCACGGAAACACAAACTATGTACATGAGAACTAATCACCAATAGTAAGTTCTTCACAAAGAGGAGCAAACGGCCATTGGTGGACAATATGTGTTTTGTTTCAAAACACTTTTAACCGATATGTGCAGTTGCCGGCTGTCATTTCTGATTGACTATCTGCTCATAGACTCTGCTGTACCATCATACACAGATCAGATTCCTTGCCTGAAGCAGGTACATACCACGATCCTCAACTAACAGCCAATAAGGCATTGCCACTTCTGTTTGTCCACCATAGAGATAAGGAACACCATTGTTCAGCTCTGTAGCAGCCTTACTACATAGACTGGACATACCATACATGTAGATACATGTCCTGGGGCTATTTGGTTATACACATGTACCAGTATTAACATAATCAATACATAAAGATTTTCTGTTACACATTATCCAGGTAGGACAAGGTTTGATAGAAATACATGTATCCTTATTTTAAGTATTATCTAGACCCAATTGGTCCAAATTGAAATGTTGTTCAAAGCTGCATGCCAAAAAGACCACAGAGCCATGAATGAATTATATTTACATTGCAGCGAGAATATTTTCCTCATATGCGACGACACTAGGCCATGAAATATATATTACTCCAAAATTAAAGTTGTGCAAATGGTCTTTTCTCAATAATTTTGAGATTTCAGCTTCTATTTCATTATTAATTTATAACATTGATAAATTTTCATTAAAAACAAAACCCAGATATTAATGGACTATTATCAGGATTTCTTCATAAACAGTTACAAAATATAACAAAATGCAACATAGCGGTAATTATATCATCACACAACAAGCACTGAACTTCATCACACCCTTCACATTTCAATGTTAATATTCTACACCATATGCGATATCGAGCCATACAAGCCACCTGTTTTACAAACCATTTGCTTTCCAGCAGGTACTTACTGAAGTTATGACTAACTGTATGTATGCCAGAGTCTGCCAATCTAATACTATAGTACCAACACAGACAACCTCAAAGTAAATATGTACCAGATCACTTAAACATTATGCTCTAATAGTACAAGACCAGTTAAATATGGTACTCTAATGGTACCATCACATACATTTTCAAAGTTTACATGTACCACACCACTTTAAGTTAAATTTTGTGCTGTAATCAGTGTTTGTTTGTTTTTAATTTGGGGTTTATAGTCGCTATCTAGATTCTTTCACAAATATCACTACTTATACAAGACCACTTAAATATGATACTATCATCACATACAATCCCAAAATCCCAATGTACTATCAAATCACTTTAACATGGTGCATTTTGCAAGACAGTGTTCCTAAGTGTTGTCTACTGAGAGACTAATCACTAATGAAGGTGTACAATATTTGTGTTTTATGGCCAGCAGTCTGGAGCAGATCTGTGTCTAGTAGAGTGGTTGCCATGGTATTAAGCAGTTACATCAGAGCAATGTGGTTTACATGGAGGAAATTTGTATCTTCTGGATGATTTCATAGACTTTGTTTTTTATGGTTTTGATTGATTTAATGCTTTATGTCACTGCAGGAATATTTCACCCACTATATGTGATACTTACTGAACAATTTGAAGTTAAACCAAATTTGAAGTTAAATAAATTAAGTTCATGGCACACTTTTTGAAAATTTGAACTTTCATTTTGTGTTAAGATTCATATGATATATCTACATGCAATAATGTGGCATACACTATTCAAATTTCAGTGTGTGTGTTTTTTAGTTAATGATATGCATGTACATGAAAATAAATATTAATAATTAATATAATTAGGTATTCTGCAGTATTACATTTTAAGCAGAAATTTCCAATAAAAAAAAGGGAAAATATGCAAAGTACATACAGTTAGTAATTTCCACATGAAATTTGTAATAAGAATGAATGCATTCCATATTGTTATCTTGCCATTATGGATAATAAATACTATAATAGTTCATATTCTAAATGTCATTTGGTCTATTTTGTATTGGATTACAGTTGTTGACCTTTGACATAGTTGCATATTCAGTCAACACATTTAACATGTTGACATGTAGATATTGTAGAATTGTAGTTCAAGGCATGACATAATGTAGTGAATTCTTACATGACATTGTGTTCTGCATAAATTAATATTTTCAACTTTATTAAAAAATGTATTCATATATTAATACACTTTGGGATGATTAAAGAAATGTATGTATGTACTAAAGTATTGTTTTCTTGTTAAGAAAATATATTCCCACCGAAAATAGTTTACAATTGTCAACCATGCATCTCTCTACTGTTTAGCAATTACATGTACCTAAATTCAGGTATAACATGGCATAGTGATGATTGATTAATCTCAGGTAGGATATGATATGAAACAATCTGAGGTATGGCATAACAATGTTGAGTGAAACAACTTCAGGTATGACATGGCACTGCGATGATTGAATGAATCTTAGGAAATGACATGGAAGTGTTGATTGCATTAACTTCAGGTATGACATGGCACAGAGATGATTGAATCAACCTCATGTAAGACATGGCAGCATTGATTGAAACAATCTCAGGTATGACATTGTACAGTGATGATTGAAACAATCTCAGGTATTACATGGCAGCATTGATTGAAACAATCTCAGGTATGACATTGTACAGTGATGATTGAATTAACCTCATGTATGACATGGCAGCATTGATTGAAACAATCTCAGGTATGACATTGTACAGTGATGATTGAAACAATCTCAAGTATTACATGGCAGCATTAATTGAAACAATCTCCGTTATGACATAGTACAGTGATGATTGAAACAATCCGAGGCAGGAACGACATGGCAGTGATGATTACATCAACCTCAGGTATGATATGGCACAGTAATGATTGAAGTAATCTTAAATATGACATGGCAGTGTTGATACGACATCTCAGGTATGACATGGAGTGCTGATTGCATCGACATCAGTTATGACATGACGCAGAGATGATTGAAACAATCTCAGGTATGACATGGAAGTTTGATTGTTGATTGCATTATCCTCACATAAGATATAGCAGTGTTGAATGATACAGTCTCAAATATGGCATGGCAATGCTCACTGAAACAATTCCAGATATGACATGGCCCAGTGATGACTGAATCAATCTCAGATTTGACATGAAACAGACCCTGATCCTTTCTCACTTGAGGAGAAAAGATAAATATTTACCAGATATTGATGGGAACAGGATAGGCTGTTACAGTAAATTATATTTATAGAAGAATCTCCGAGACTGTGGCCCATGCATGTATATAATTCCTGCTAACGGAGGAGCAATTAGGGTGTAACATTTGGAGAGACGTGGCAAAACAAATGGTTATCGCTGGCTATATTTAGAGGAGTCTAGTACGACCATGGCAGGAAGTTATATACTGAAAGTAGATATGTGTGATGAGCAGATGGAAGCATGGGCATATGGGGGGTTACAAGTTTGGCACGGGAGCCACTCACCTTCAGTAAATTCAGTGCTAGTTTCTTCATCTCGGTGTTGTGTCTGTCTGTCTGTCTGAGAGTCCGGGGACTGAGTGTTTTGAGTTAGTGACAGGACAGTTAGGCTTAGCCCCCAGTGCCTAGTTTAGGTCGGGCTCGCTCACAAGTTCACTAAAGCTTCATGTGCATTCCTACATCATCTGTTCAGTGTTCTGTGAGAGACACCAAGGTGGGGGTGGAGAGACATGCGTCTGCACATACACCTCATCACGTATTTGTTTTCTCGTTCACCTCTGGCAGCTGTATCTGGTAGAAATTTAACATATTCCTGGTTGCAAGCTTGTAAGCCTAAGGATCCAGCTTTAAGTCCGGTGCAGCTACAAACCCGAAACTCTGCTACCCCCTTTGGGAGAGTCCACTATGGCTCCTAAGATGGTACCTTCTGAGGAAGATGATCTCCCTACAGGAGATAAGATGCAAGGTAAGGGCAGATGAGCTATGCTATCGTCAGGGGCGATAACAGGGGTGAAGGGTGGGGGTGGGGGGGACAGGTGGACCTAACCTGATAAACCAATTCCTAAAATCATCCTGTTTTAAGGTTTGAACACGGAACAAATTGCCACCTCATTATAAGTCATTAGTTGTATTGGAGAGGTGTTCCCACATCCATCAAGCACAAAGCTGTATGTAGTCATTGGGAAATAATTGTGAGGTACGAGACGTACATACATGTATACACACAGCACCACCGCCAAATATTTACACCATCAAGTAAATATCTCCAAGCCACACGCATACCAAGTCTCTTCATACCAATATATACTGCTTTTTGCATATTTATTTATAAATGGAATAAAGTGTTGTTTAACGTTTCTTTTATCTGTATTTTTATGCTGTCTTCCCTAAAACACATGCTGTGTATATTACCAAACATACAGTAACAAATTATTTAATCATTATTGATTTGAAAACAAATATTAATATTTTATTTATATATATATATATATATATATATTCGATAGCGATATCTGTATAGGTTGGAAACTAATCCATACAACACCTCGGTTTGTCAAACCATTGTTATCCAGACTCATTCACATAGGAAACATTGTTTATCTGTGCAGTAAAAAGACTGCTATCTGTCAGAAAGCAGAATGACAATAGCACACATTGTTGGACATATCAAGGTGCAGATCTTCAGTACTAAGATATATTGCATGTACATTTGGTACTTAGATTCCAATCAAGGTACTTTTTTCTGTATTCCAAAATTGGCTAGCGAGAAGCTGCTTGGAGCCAAGAATTACATCATGTTGGCCCCAAGATTATGGAACTTTTTTTTTGAGAATGATTCAATGCTCATCTCAAAGTTTTGTTCACAAATACCCATAGAAAAGTTGAGCTTTGAGCATGAAATCCTACTCAAAAGGTTTCGTAATCTCTGGGCCAAATGTGGTAAACATAATTACCATTGCCATAAACATTTCAAAATATTTATCATTTCCCATCACTTGCAATACATCTTGACTACAGCATGCAGTCAAAGTATACATTATGCTATCACGTATAGCATTAGAACATTAATTAGTTACCACTTGCTGTGTAATGTATATGCTACACTAATAGAAATTGTGTGAACAGAATGAGAACAGACTTAAATGATGGATTACTTTGAGAACCAATCGCTATACATATCAACCTTATGGTTGCTTAATTAATCACAGCCACACATCTATGGAGTCGCTCTGGTTGCATCTAAATAGGAAACAGGTTAATAATGGTCTGTGTGTTAAGACATATACACTAGAGTAGTGCTACTGTGTAACATGACCCCACACCCACACACCACCACCCACACACAGGCTAGCATTGCATGCACCACATCTCCCTGACAAGGGTACCTGATGCAAAGGTCTAATGACCTTGCCACTCAATGTTATAAGGATCCAATGACCCTGCCTGTAAATATTAGGATCCAATGACCCTGCTTCAATGAAAGGGTCCAATAACACTGATTTTCAGTGTAATGGTCAATGACTTTGCCTCTCAATGTATGGCACCAAAGACCTTGCCTCAATGTAAGGATCCAATGGTCCTGCCTTTCAATCTTAGGGTCCAATGACCCTTCCTCTTAATGTAAGGACCAAGTTTTAAAGCATATGGATCAATATAAATCAATGGATAGGTCAAATGACCCTGCCTTAAAGTAAGGTTACAATGACCCTGCCTCAAAGTAAGGGTCAAATAACACTGCCTTTCAATGTAATGGTCAATGACTGCCTCTCAATGTAAGGATCCAATGTATCAGGGTCAACTGGCCTTGCCTCTCAGTGTAAGGATCCAGTTATCCCAACCTTCAAAGCATGGGTTTGTTGACCCTGCCTCTTGAGTTATTGCAGCCTGACTACATACTTATGTAAATAGAAAACTAACCAACGAGTCATGTGGCCAATTAGGATATAATCAATGTAATTGGCTAACCATGAGTTCTGTGAAAACAACTGTGTGGCCATGCTTTATGATGCTTCAACTGGTTGTTATACAATTACCAGTCACCAGAATGGTAAATAGTACAGACAATGGCATGATTGATGCTTCCATAGAAACATGGAACTTACAAGTTGTTGTTTGTGCATAACGATAATTGATGAGACATAAAGTGGTTAGTTAATAATGACAATGATAAAAATATGGAAAGCATTTTAGATATAATTATTTTTGCATAAATAAACACTAGAAAATTTTCTGGGAACATATTCAATGAAAAATACAATTTAATCAAAAGTAAACAGAAACAATTTAATTAAATATAAACATTTACAAGGTACATATTATCTTACTCCTTTTCAGTATTATTTATAGAGGATATTACACGATGTTCTATTTAATATCAACTTTATGTCCCCAGTGAAATACTTTTATTGCACGAGCTTCAGCGAGTGCAAATAAAAGTATTTCACGAGGGACATAAAGTTGATATTAA
>JAUTBV010145154.1:0-11034 GCA_032361325.1 Lepetodrilus fucensis | reverse complement strand
ACCCACAGAACAATGGTAACACTACAAGAAACCCACAGAACAATGGTAGCACTACAAGAAACCCACAGAACAATGGTGGCACTACAAGAAACCCACAGAACAATGGTAACACTACAAGAAACCCACAGAACAATGGTAGCACTACAAGAAACCCACAGAACAATGGTAGCACTACAAGAAACCCACAGAACAATGGTAACACTACAAGAAACCAACCATACAAAGTGATATATCATAGTATTTCAGAACCATATTAAGTTTATGGCACAATACCCATGCAAAGTTATTAAAATAGTCTTCTGGAATTGGCTACAGACAATGACAACTGGAAGTGTTCCAGAACTCCTTGAATTAATCCATAGAGTCCAGACTCGTACACAGAGATAAGACTAGTGCACGAAGATAATGGAATTGCATGCTATATATATATATCTGCCGTTCCGTTGACATTTTCCATGCTCTTAAATAACGACAAACCTCAAAATGAGATTGATTTACATATTAAAGCAATATAAAGTAGCGCATTCTCTTAGTCGGACAGGTCAGTTATTAATTACCCTGGACTCGCGGCAATATCTCCAGAACCTAATGGTAGTAGCCGTGATTATATTTCAGACATGCGATGATAAATTACTGATGTTCAAATCCTGAATATTTCAGTCAAGTAATCGCAAATACGTAAAAACTTAATGGCAATCTTCTCGCAAGGAACTTGATAGCAATACGGTCTGACTTAGCTGTTATGGGGATTATTTATGTACAATTATCTAAGTGTCTTGAATGTCGAAAATAGCTACCACAATCTTGGTTTAATTCAAGATGGCCCTTTGGACCAATAAGCTAAAAAGCATGCTAGCAATTTTTCACATTTTACGATGTTTATTTTCTTTGGTTGAATAAATCAGTTACATAATGGTCTATAGAATGATCGTGGTGAGTATTTTATATTTATCAGTTTTGCTTGCCAACCATTTCCAAATAAAGAAAATAAGAAATTAAATGTTTTTCTCTCATCACTCTTGTGTTAAATAATACAACAAAAAATGGCATCCATTCCTTAGATATATTTCATTTCATGATAACGATAGCTGTAATTAACATGACTGATAATTAATAAATCACTGAAAGAGTGAAAACGACTAATAATGTTATACTTTATGTTAACCCTCTCCCTGCTGGATTAGGCACAGGCACTGCTTTTTTTTTTTCATTTCTGGTTGCCTTCAGCATGGAAAGGGTTAAACAATGTTAAGTGATATATACATGTACTATTTTACCAGATGCATGCCTTATTTCTGCTCAATATTCGAGGAAGCAAATTTGTCAAATGGTATCAATCATTCACGCTACATATAAGACAAAGAAATTGATAGGATTGAATGATCATGGTTCTCTGGCATTTGGATAATAAGCGCAGATTAAAAAGATTAAATATTTTATCCCAGGATATAATGTCTTGAATAATAGGTTTTGTTAAGTCAAGCAAAATCCCAAAATTAATATAGAATTGGCAATAATAATGTGAATGATTGCTTATGTTGTGCTGTTGTTCAACAATGGCTGCACTACTGCTGGTATTATATATCTGTCCACTGAACCCGAATAAAGCTAAATGTCACATGCCACAGAAATCCTACTTCGTCTTTTGCAACGGTATGATTTGCAGAATTTCTGCGAATTAAAATCTGATTGTTTGCTGCTATAAATATGTTCATAATGTTGACAATTAACCCTCTCCATGCTGAAGGCAACCAGTGATGCCATGAAGGGCAGTGCCTTTGCCTAATCCAGCAGGGAGAGGGTTAAGCATCAGCTTACATGAATTTTGTTAACGGGTGAAATAATTACAGTCAATATGAATCCAAAATATTTTTATTAAGGACAACTTTGTTTCTGACTTTCTGTTATTATATAACATCATTCCAACCCAAAATATCTGGGCCTGAGATTACGAAACCTTTTTAATACAATTGCATGCTCACGCTTAAATTTTATATGGGGATTTGTGAACAAACCTTGGGTTGAGCAAGGGTTTGTACTCCAAAAGGTTTGTTATCTTCACTCTTGGTTTGATCAAGCAGTAGCACATTCACTTACTCCAACACCACATTCTGGAATCTTCGTTGATGACAAGAATAACTTACCCGACATCAGTTTCTTTAGCATCAGTGTAGACATCATCATCTGCAAGAAAAATACATATTTAAACTAACAAACAAGAATAATAGTCCAAATAAAGGACTAAAAGATTGAGTGAGTTATTATTTTATGTTGTAGCAGGAATTATTTCACCCATACAGAAAACTTCTATTTGATAGCAATTTTTAAAAATGAATGAATATGATTTGAACTTTCAATGCATAATTTAGTATACTAGTAAACATTTAGCAATGACACAGTTTATGTGTTCATGTTTCAGACAGTTAGGTTATCCAACACTTCTGGAGGTATGAAATCATAGAATATAGTACATGTATCTAGACCTGCATTTGCTGAATGGGTTGTACCTGTAATCTGGGTGTAAATTGAAGTATCCATAATTTCCTGCTATAGTAAAAGCATGGCGCAAACACTGATTTAGGCAAGGACTACAATACGACCCCTTTGTGAAATGCAGGCCAGGTAAAATCAGCCAAAGAGTATTTTAGGTTATATTAGGTTTCCTTGTATGCAGTATTCGGTAACAATGCATCAATTTCACATAGGAAGATATTTAACCCTCTCCATGCTGGATTTGACAGCACTGTTCTTTGGGGCAATTCTGGTTGCCTTAAGCACGGAGAGGGTTAAACTGTCATACCAAAACTATCCATAAACCACTGCA
This sequence comes from Lepetodrilus fucensis, assembly GCA_032361325.1. Lineage (NCBI taxonomy): Eukaryota > Metazoa > Mollusca > Gastropoda > Lepetellida > Lepetodrilidae > Lepetodrilus > Lepetodrilus fucensis. The sequence continues at coordinate 8,210 of JAUTBV010145154.1, read as the reverse complement.
ACTATGAAACCCATCCTAAATTATTCAAAATCTTATCCGTTGATATCATCCATCCCCGGAAATGAAGGCCTTAGCAACAAAATAGCAATGCATCATACCCATATACCACTGCAGATATGAAACCCACCCCAAATTATTCAAAATCTTATCTATCATCCATGCCGGAAATGAAGGCCTTAGCAACAAAATAACAAAATGATACTAAATTAATCTCTGTAAATCAAGATTAGTCACGGTTAAACACACACGTCATATCAAGTTTGCCAACATCTGGAAATGAGCCGAAATTCCATCACAACGATACTTGTCTTTATCCCTCCCCATCCCCCCCGCAGGGAAATTCTTACGATGAGCCCACGTGGACACGACAACACCAGTACCAATCATATCACAGATAGTCATCAGATTAATCTAGCCACAGGTTTGCCTTTTGTCCTGCAACCATGTCTGTTGCCTTGTACCGTGCCCTAAAGAGCAGTGCCTGTGTCCAATCCAGCAGGGAGAGAGTTAATCTGTTTTCAGAGTTCATGATGAAAAATACACTTTCAAAGAGTAGTTGTCGCCCCGATCGTGTCGGGCGCCACAAAGACAGCTGGAAAGTGTAAATATTTAAGGAGAAGATAGAGTGATGGAGAACTCCTTGAGGTCTCGGGGGTTTGTAATGAAGTACTGGAGACCACATCACCCCTAAAGGAAGCAGTGACACATTCTAGGGGTCAGGGAAATATTGATTCTTCAAACCATATTGGACACACGTATGGTTTCATATAGAGTGGAAAGATTTTAAAATGTCTTCATCAAAGGGGCACTTTACTGGAAAATGGATAGTGATCCATGCATATCTATTTCCAAGCTCAATATTATACTCATCAAGGTTTTGTGAGAGAAAAAATATATCTTCTTGTCTTGGTACTTTGAGCAAGAAAAACAGTTTTTCATTCAATTGATTTTCTTTTTTAATTAAAAAAAGTACAGTAGACCTCGCATATAATGTACTCATTGGGACCGGCTATTTGTGTCCGTTATATGCAAAGTCTGTTATACGCATATGCCATAATTAGACGGGACTGGGACTTCAGATTCAGTCTGTTATAGGCGAGTGTCCCATTTATCCGAGGCTGTTATATCCCAGGTCTACTGTATGTAATAAAAATAATCACAGTAGGAATAGCCTTCAAAACTTAACGAAGTTGGCATCAAAATATATTCAATAGTTGATGAATTTATTTAGGGTCATGGTGTTCTAATAACTAAACTCAATGTTTTAGAATATATTTATTGTCATTATGTATTATTGTCAGATGTGTTATCATTGTCAGACGACTGTGCAGTGCTGCCATTTGAAATTATATATATTTGTTAGTGAGTGAGTGAGTGAATATGGAGTTTAATGTCGCTGCGGGAACCTTTCACCCATTTGCAACGATAAAGCATATATTTTTCTTTAATTTTTCTTCTTATTTAAATTAATTTGTTTTAGACCCCAAACCATCAGTATATGTGTGATTATCTGTCCTAAACCACAGAGACCACTAGGGCTGTCCATAGTGATGTCCTTAATCTATGTGTTCATGGACAGTCCATAATCTACATTTCCGTCTTACTGGTGCATGGACAATCTCAACAGTAAGAATGAACATTTTCAATTTACTTTTATCTGGTCCTCTAGAGTAGGAAATATAGATGAGTATTCCTATGTGACATTAGAAAATGCCTATAATTTGTTTGTTCTCGTCGCACTAAATCATTCATGTGTGTTGACTATGAAGCAAAGTGACAAACAGAAGGCGGTATGGGATTGGTCCTCTGGCAACGTCTACGCAGTCTTTTATCATATGATAGAAAGCTCCTCATAGTCATAGGAGATATACCATGTTCACAGACTAAACATGTGTGACACTATACTGATGTCATTGTTTTATGATGACACACAACTGACAGTCTTAACACCACTGAATAGAACAAGACCATGATGAGTTAAGTGAGCGAGTTATTATTTTATGTCACAGCAGGAATCTTTCACGGAATACGAGATGATGACAAAATCATGGAAAACATTACAAAAAGTAATGTCCTTTGGGGGAAAATCAAGTTTATTCTAAACTTGATAAAACGGACAAAAGCCCAGGGTGAACACTGCTTTTTCAAAACTTAGCCTCCATTTCATGATGGTGTCCTAAAGTTAGGAGCTCCTAAAGTAATGTCTCAGTTTATCACCTCCTAAGTTAGATGCCGATTTAAGAAGGGATATGACTTGTGACATGGTCGTGAAGCACTTCAGTAGGTGATAACTCAGCTTAGGAGTTCTAACTAGTTAGGACACCGTCGTGAAACGGGGGGCCAGACAAGTAACAAAACTAGTAGATAACATATGAACTAACAGAACTTCCATTAGCTGTAACCCGGGCATGGTTAGGTTAGGATTATTTTACTTTGCACATGTCTCCTGCCATAACTGCAAGCCACATGGCAACCCTTATGCCCTACACAAAAATCTGAGAGTAGTGTCCCTTATCTAATTAACAAAAAAAACATTACATAGGCCAGGAGGAGTTATCTCCCATATAGTAAGTAGTAACAGTAAGTAGTAACCAGTGTTAGAAATTACCGCTGGAAACTTAGGCATCATGTTTAACCATCACCATGTTGAATTAAGCACTATACTGCTCTATAGGGCATCTCCGGTTGCCTTCAGCAGGGAGATGTTTAAAGTAAAATAAACTATTTAATTCAGTATGAAGAGATCATGTCACTGATCTATCACTCTCTGAGCTGACACTTTAACCTTTTCCCTGCTGAAAGGTGACTTAAGTTGCCAGATCACATGCAGAAATAGAACACGTTGATTTTATTCTGCAGGGAGTGCCATGGGGGCAGTTTCAAACAGAATGAGCAGTTCGATTAACCTTCTCCCTGCTGGATTAGGTACAGGCACTGCACTATAGGGCATCTCCGGTTGCATTCAGCAGGGAGAGAGTTGAATGAAACACAGAAAGGCCGGGTGATCCAACAGATAACATGTAACATAATTCAATTACGAACAACAACACTCCCAATATATTGTCTATTTCTATTCTATTACAGAAGTGGAGACGAACATCAGACTAAGTTTCAAGACTCAATTTAATCTTGGGAGTTTACCCATCCTGACAAAACTGTCTAGAATATCCTAAAAGAGAACTGCCAGAAAACTTCATTTCAACTGCAATGTGGTTAGGAAAATGCGGGAACAAGTATCGGCTTAAAAAATATCCATTTGTGTCCCACGTTCTTTCCACCAGCCATCACTGGTGATACCGTAGCTGTAGACAATTAGGACTATATGGCAACGCATCTATATATCTTGAGCCACGATGCAATCCCAGATATATACTCTAATGTTCCTATTAATTTATATTAATTCCAACTCTTTAATATTTCGAAGATTTTAAAATAAATAAATAAAATAAATAAATAAATAATTCAATAATAAATAAATTTATTATTCACCAAAAATAAATAACAATTTTCCCCCTAAAAATACTAACTTGCCAATTTGGTTAATTGTAATTTGATAAATTATTTGAACATACATAATCTTTTCTGCCACTTGTGTAAAGGAATGTGCATAACAGATTTAACTGGGTTGACCCTAAAAATATGGACACCAATCCTCATATTTTTCTAATAATTTGATCAGCTAATAAAAATATATATAAAGTTCCTGTCAGAATTAATAGGATGATTATCATGATTACGGTACATTTGTTTTCTAATATGAACAAAACGGAAACCATTATCGTGTTCATAGTTCATACCGCACAAGCGTCACAGACACAGGAAGGTCAAACAATAGACATACAAATTACCATAGACCATACAACCAGTGTATTAGGAATCATTAATAGTTAACAAGAGGAAAATTACTGATGAATTTGGAAATCTGGGAAAGCCCTGAAAACAAGTCTGACTACTGACTATAATTACAATTAGCCACATTGAAGTGGATACATACTTCCGGATGTATTTACAAGTGTACACTGCCATTGTTTGATAGGCTGCTGTTGATCGGCTATTAGACGTCAATATACAAATTGATAGATTAGACCATGAAATTAGTCATGAAAATTGAACACACACGGCCTATGGAATTGATCTCAGCCTGTCTCAAGTAGAGTAGAGGTAGGAATATGATTATCTAGAAGTGGTCGGGCCACCCTGATCATTGCATGATTAAATTATCAATAGCACTGAAACAAACTCGATATATTTACTATGATCCCAAATGCATTTCTCAGTCCTTGAAACTGCACCAGACCACTACGTTATCATCAATTGAGAAAACTTTTCAACAAGCTACATTTGTATTATGTTGCAATGGCATAACCACGAATTGTACATACTTCTATAGATGACACCCTGAGGCCATTTCTATTGACATGATTGGGTTAAAAACCAATGATAGACATTTCAGTCCATACTTTTCAAGACAGTGTGCACTTGAAACCTTTTATAAACTACAGTTACCATTGAAATTTACATGTAAATTTGATATTGATTAACTATTTAATTGTAAGCATAACATGGTGTGAATACTTCTGGTGCACATTATTTCAAATATAGAGACACAGGCTAAGTTGTTTACTTGATAGTTATATTTATATAGATATTTAATAGGAGTGATCAATTAATTATTATGAATACAGAAACTACAGATGTGTGTTGACAAAATTAATTTTTTCCTCTTTTGGCATATATTTCAAATGTAAGGCAAACAATATCATGTCAATAATTAAAATATGAGTGAAATTAGTTTTTAATTATCTTTCACCCTAATGCTAAATGTTATATCTACTGACCAATCAAACTCAAGTGTCCTATCTGCAATGGTCAAACCATGATGGCACGAAAGTGCATTTTGAACATGGCTTTTATACTGGTCATATTGGATTTCTGAAGTGAATGCCTTGAACCACAGCCAACCCAATGTCCACCTCAGTACAGTTCAACCCTGCCAGTTGTTCCAGTGAAACAAGTCAAAAGTTCACATGAACTCCGCCTTCCTATGGCTCCCTGACTCTATAATTCCACTCCTAGTCTTTGGGGCAAGGTGATCTCAACATGTGAACCAATATGCCACATGCTATTATGAACTAGCAATCATTTCCAACACAAGCACATTCATGAAAGAAAGATGCAGAAAATATTTCTTTGACATGGGTCTCTTTGAGAAGAGTTTGATTATAATACTGGTCGGTAATGTGATTGAATTTAATGTAGTTTTACATGCAGAACATTTGTCTTTGTATAAAGAGTCTTTCAACTGGGAATACAAAGGAAAACAACTCTGATGACGTTGCAACCACCAACAGACTCAAGGAGTATCAGAAATCAGTAAAACATTGTAGAATAATATTGATTTGTTTCTTTTAAATTTTGCTTCAGGAACCTTTCACAGCAGAATGCGAATATATCACGAAAGAGGCAAAATGGTATGTTCCACGTAAATGCAATAATGACTTGACAGTAGTAAGCCATGTATAGCTGAAAATTAATGAATGAATTAGTATAGTGCTTTACGTTGCAGTAGAAATATTTCACCCTTAAATTTATTTTTAATTTATTGAGGCAAAAAATCATGTCAAATAGTACAAAGTATGACTATATTTTTTATTATATAGGAAGTTACTTGATTTGACGGGTAGGACAAGTATAATGGCTGAGACTTGAAATCTGATAGAGGACATCCCTGGAATCCATTCCACAAAATGATCGTAGTGATAGGAGAATGGTACCTCCTATAATATAGAGTATTGGCTCATAGTGCTATAATCATTACTTGGAACAAGACTCTTGACATGCATATAGGACTTCAACAGGAATTCATTCAATAACGTATGGCGGCAATATGGCACATACTTTATAAAACATTTAGCTCGTAAGAAGCATTGTACAGTCTAACCTCATTGTACAGTCAAACTTCATTGTATCAAACCTCAGGGGACTATACTACAAATTCAAGACATTGTGACATTTGAGACGGTTGGGTTTTCCAAAGAGCAAGTTAAACGCAGCGTTCAATAGGTCAAACATTGCTATTCAGTAGACATTCAACAACAATACAAGCATGTCGTAAAATGTAAAAGGCAACGTTTGCATAAACCATATACATATACAGCATCTATACATAGCCGTCATAGCCGTCATAGCTATAGTAGATGGTATGATCATTGTAAGCAGGTCGAGGAAATAGGATGAATACGAGGATTGCAAAGGGAAATGTGAGTACAGTATACCTATAAAACTATCATTTCTACATGAACAAAAGTTTGACAAACATTTTAGTTTGTTGGCACATGCAAATAAAATCATTGATACGAGACAGGATACTAAACATGTTTAGACTTCGATATGACGTCATGGCCTACTTTTTAACGAAAGTGTTGTACTGATTTTACACCAAAACTACAGTTCAACCCTTTCTTAAAATGCAGGCCATATCACGAATAAGGACAGAGTGAATACAAGTTTAGTTATGCCCACATTTCAAGAAATGGTTGTATTGTAGTTTGAGTGTAAATTAGGGCATTTGCCACGTAACAATTGTTTGAATTGACTCAAATGCAAGTCACTTGTAACAACATCCTCATTTATAAAACACTAATATTCCGTCTTTTATAATCACCCTTCAAAGCACTGATAAACCTGAAAATTAACTGATCATTCAGTACCAATGACCGACTGTAAGTGACCCATTGACTAACGTTTGAGGCATACAAAATATAATAATTTGCACCCTATTTTTGCTACAAATTTGTCAATGAGGAGTTTAAATAATGATAATTAAAGAAGTAATTGGTCAGGAATGATGTGGTACTTGATCATAAGCATGACATTTGAGATTTAACCCTCTCCCTGCTGGAATAGGCACGAGCACTGTTCTTTAGGGCATCTCTAGTTGCCTCTAGCAGCAAGAGTGTTAAAGGAGTTCAACATGAGGGTTAACTTCATTTGGCCTTAGCTGAATTAGTCATTTTACAGAATGGAGGGGATTTTTTTTTAATCTTCCCAAGAAATATGCCGTCCAATGAAATTCGCACCATTCCCCTGACAGTGACCAATTAGCACGTGATTCCACATCATGGTCAATATTTAACATTGCGCCCCTAAAAAAACGAGGAATTCCGTGGTAATAATGTTGACTCCACACCTACACATGACAGGGTTCCAGTGGGCAGAGGACTCGGAGCACCACGAAGCATGTCTCACATTTCACACTGATCTATGGGCTTGCATTAAGAGGCATGTGAAATATCTTTGCCTCGGAAAAGTCAATACGAGTGGAGAGGGGAGGTTAATAGAGATCTAAAGACACAGGGGGCTTTATACGCAACAGGCCGAGAGACAAGGGGGCAGTAAATCAGGAGGGTATCGATTCCCTGCCGTGAATGTCACTCCCTGTCCCCCCAATTCCACTCCCCCACCCCCCACCACCACCCAGTGCTTCAGTGGCTTCAGAGATAGTCCTTCGTGACTTTTTCCCCAAGCGAGCATCGTCAAGAGCAATTTCAGTTTTCCCCCCCATCCTCTTCATGAAGCTACTGGTGTGACGTTTATAAAAGCGAACATCGAGAGCATTCTCAGTTCTCCCCTATCCCCTTCACGAATCTACCAGTGTGACTTTTATCCGAGCGAACGTCGAGCAGATTCTCAGTTCCCCCAGCTACCTCACAGTTGTCGTCCCCTTGAGCGTTGTGGCAGCCAGGCCACACAGAAATAAATTAGATTTTCCCAACCTCAATCAAATGCTGCAAACTAGTTTGATCTTAAGACCAAGAAACTTCACAAATTTGGTTAGAGTTTTATGGGTGTGACTCTTGCAGTGCTGTAGAGCTGCAGTCTGTGATGAGAGACACTAACGTGGCAACCTTGAAGTGTGACTCTGAATTGAAAGCTGAAAATACATCACTTTATTTACTCATTCTTAAAGGACTATTCTGCTTTTTATGGAGCTCTTGAGAAATGTGCTCAACCCCAGTAAGGCAAATTAAACTGATGGGGGATAAGGCTGATTTTATACTATGATAAAAGAAATCTGTTTTTATACAATATTTAAAGGCACAATATTACAGATGTTTATGGTTGTGTTGGACCAGTTCTTAGCTACAACTGCAAAATACATTCACTTGACATACATAAAATCATGTTTGTACTTCCAAAAACCTTTCCAC
>JAUTBV010145143.1:0-11034 GCA_032361325.1 Lepetodrilus fucensis | reverse complement strand
TCCTGACTAATGTCAAGATATTTTATGTTGTGGAAAGTAATGGCTGTTTGAAAAGTACAAGTCCAAACTGTACAATAATACAATACTACAACAATACTACAACAATACTACAATAGTATTCTAGTAATGGCCGGATAATGTTCTAATAACAAGTCTCACAACTCTCCATTACTGAGAGGTAATATGGACAGATTTCCAATGCTAAAGCGGAGCAACTGTATTTTAAATTGAGTTGCTGTCCATGTTGCAGACTTGCTGTCCAGTGTGTATGGACAGATTGAAGAACATGATCTTCCTGTGTGGACATGGCACCTGCCAGCTGTGCGGCGACCGGATGAACGAGTGTCCTATCTGCCGCAAGTCTGTCGAGAAGCGAATCCTACTCTACTAGACCCCCGGACTCCTGTTGTGGACAATCTCCTTGTTATCTCCCTTCTTTTATTACCTGTAGAAAGATGTAGTCTGTGTAAATATCCCACTGTTGATATGGAAGGTCGTGATCATAAAAGTGATTTGATGTTGAATATGCATGATCAAATTGAAATCGTGGAAATTAATTTTTTCAACTTGTAAAGACAATATCAGTGAAGATTTAACCAGGAATGGAAATTGTCGTGTGAACTGTGGATTTGTTGCAATGAAATTGAGAAGCAAGCATTTCCGACTACTTGATCAGCTAGTGCCAATTGTGTGTGGGAGACTCCTGGAAGACTGGCTATTGTAGTATATAGGTATGGGTATATACACGTATAATGTATTGTATTGATCTTATGGCATAGCAACAGATGTAAAGTCTTCACAAAAAAAAGAACAAATTTACTGGTGAGCCGCCTGAGTTCTGCACTGCGATGACATGGGGCAGTTTTCTCGTGTTGTGCGATGTGTTTGTAAATAACTCTCAACTTCCATCAAGACTGTGCTGACTATCACTGGGCAGTACTGGTGTTGGCGATGCTGTGTTAGGGCAGACCAACACTGAAGTATCTGGGCATTTGTCAACCAGGCAGGACACAAGTATGCAGACTTGTCACGAGGCAGGACACTGAAGTATCCTGGGGTGCGTTCAAAGACACAAGCGCTTGCAAGCGGTTTACCAAACTAGCCACTGTCTCAAGAGTCGTATGAACCATAACAGGGAACCAGTTTAGTTAAGCGGCTTACTCAGCCGTTGTGTTTGAACGCACCCCAAGTCTTAAAGAGACATGACATTGAAGTATCAAAATTATTTTCGAGATTACTTTGTATATTATTAATACTAATTAAAAAATGTTGTAGAGAGATGGGGGCCTATTCTCGAAACATTCTTTCAATCATACAACAATCTTAAAGATTCATTAGTAGGTCTATGAAAATGTTTTGGACTCTTTTAAGTTGAATGCGAGAATATTTTGAGAATAAACCCACTGAAGTTTTGACTACGATGTGAAATACATGATCAGATGTTGGACTGTGGTATCCATGACCTGATAATTGATCCTATATGTACAAATAAAAAATATTACAAGAATGTATCATTGTTATGTATACTTATTTTCCTAAACTACAATTTTTATGCTGGATTAAAGTGTGTATGTGCAGAGAAGCGGGTTCATGTATTTAGAAGTAACGGTTAAAGTACGCGAATGAGGTCTTGGTGCCAGTATGAAGACCGAGTGGAAAAGTAAGACCGAGGTCTTGCTACAGGCACCAAGACCTGATTCAAGTACTTTAACCGACTTATAAACCAACAAAAACGAATAAATATAAATGTTGGTTAATTTGCACGACGACATAATAATGCAGCTCACCCTGCATGAACAATGAAACTTCCCAAACCGATACTCTGCCAGTGTACCTGTCCACGGACGGCAAGAGGATCACGTGCTTGTGTATATAGAAGCATAGTAGACTAGATTAATTTGAGAGTGATTTCTTCGAGGACTGCTATAGTGCAGTCGGTTAGGCGTTTAGCTCATGATTCTAAATTGGACATTTATAGAGTTCAATCCTGACTGATTAAAAGATTATTTTCTCAGGATTGTAATACCGTATACGGGGAAACTTCCATGGGAGGTTATTTCCGTAGTATTCAAGGGCAACACGGTTACCTCAAAATTAGTTTAGCATCGAAAGTTATCCTATTCCGATTGGTTCAACCAGGACTGAGAAAAACTCAGTTGTTATTATAACTAGCTAGTCTATCTCAGATATTGCTTGCATGGTGTCAATATTTAGTTGGGCAGTTGTGTGGAAGTACAATATACTAGAACAACTGTACATTATAAATGCATGAACAATGACATTTTGATAGCATAACTGAGACACTGGCTAAGACTTGCAAATTGCGTTCATCCTGTCATAAATAGGGACACAAAGGATAAAGGATAATGGCAATCAGTGTCACCCACCTCAGTATACCACAATGAAGGGATTAATCTGTTAACGTAATTGCACCTTATCGCCACGGCCAATTGGATTACGATGGCAAGGTAGCACATGTACCCTAAATATTTAATTAGTAAAAGTTATACTAGATAGTTGTACTTTTGTTAATACACAAACATGACAACCTCGAAAACAAGAACCCATAAAACCTCTTTGTATCTCCGACCACGAAAAAGCTGCACCTCGAACATTTTCCGGTATACAGTATTGTAGCTACAACTATTGTACAGTCAACGCTTTCTATTGTGGCGGGAGCCCAGATACAACTATTGTTAGCGCTATAACTGTTCTGAACAATGCGCCCCTGTTTATAATGTGATAAATTGAAAGAATGGTACAGAGAGAGCATATATAGCTTCATGGTCAGGTTGTAAAACATTGATACCGAGTCCTCGGGACAGGTTCAAACTTGGGACGTTTGGCTCTGAATTCTGACAATCTGCCATCGCGCTATGATCCACTCCTACACTAGAGAAGAACAAACTCAATAGTCGCAGAGGGATGATTATGTGTGTAGCACCAAACCAATGCTCACAGTGTTGTGAAGAAAACAATACTGTAAGCATGTGTAAATAGTGTGAACGTGGGCCCACCTGAAGTTGTCTTCAGTTCTGAGTGCCAACATTGCAGACGCCAGTGGCTTGTAGGTGTGGCTCATCATGTTGAATTCATTGGTTTTCAAGCTGAAAAACAGATAAACATTATTCAATTAAAGTATACCTCAGGACAACTTTCTTTAGTATTAGTATGAATGTTCTGATGAGACGTTAGTGGCGTATTCGAAACCATAGTTGACGCAACACGATAACAGGGTTTCGAATATCGGTATGCACTTCATCATATGCAACCGGGAACTCAGGGATATTTGGGTTATCTCCCCTTTTCCTGGTAATACTCATCTCGTCATCTATAACGTGCTTTTTCCCGTGTTTACGTGATTCTTGACAACCTTGAAAAATGTGAAACCCCTCCTCTGGATGTGCGTGCCTGTGCATGTGCATGCTCACTCCCAATGCCTCATGCTACTTCCTTTCCCGTTCTCGGGTAACACAAGAACAGGGTTTCTAACACACCCTAGTCTCTGCAATGCACCAGAAATGTTATTATGGTACATTATGACGGCTGCCAACAATTGTTACTCAGTTACATACCTCTCAAAACTAGATGTCTTTAGCTGTTGTTTCATCTCATCTCGGAGACGCTCACTTGACAGATATGGAAGACTGTGTTCCGCCGAGGAGCTAATGAGTTCCTCTGCATTGAACGCTTCCCCCTGCATCAAGTAAAGTCAGCACGGTCTATTAGTATTGAGTTATTAGAGATGTCCATTCCTCCAAATGTTTAACATGGATTGTAAGGTAACAACAAAATGAAAGTAAAATGAAAGGACATTTTATGGAAGATTTAAACCACTGTCACCAAAAAGAACTTCTTCCATGGGTTTAATAGTTAGCCCTGAATCACTACTGATCGCCCGTCATTTGAAATATTGTGGGACAGGTTTAATTGTAATTGTCTAGATGGGAGGAAAGGGTGAGAAATGTAAATAATAGGACTAAGCAGTGGGTGTGGGAAGGAATATATAGAAAGCTGCTTGTACAACTTGTCTGCAAGAATTCTGAAAAAGGTTTGTAGGTCACGGGACAGTTACATTATAGCTATTGTATAATTGTATGATAATGCACTATGGTAGTATTTAGTGAAATATCTCCAAAATTAACTCCAGTTTAGACCACACATCTACAATTACTTTATTATGCCCTAATTCCTAGGGCCGTATTCTCGAAACTTCTTAGTGAGAAATGATATCTTCGAAAATTAACATAAGCAGACAATCACAGTTATTTTTATCAGCAGTGAATCTCATTTACATAATATTTTACCTCGATTCTGACCTTGATTTATTTTCGACCAATCAGAATACGTTAAAACTTAAGTTAGTTAGTTATCTTCCCTTGATATGGTCTCAGGAGTATTTTGAAGAAAAACACTGAAGAAATTAAGTATTTTAGGCATTATCGAGGTAGGTAGACCAAATTTGTGAATGGCAGTTAAAAGTACAAAGCATAAGGATCAAAACTTATCCCTAGATAACAATGTGACACCAAGATTTATGAAACGTCATCGCTCGCACGAAGTGAGGGGTCGACTTTTCGGACGGGAAGTTTCCTACCTTTGTTATTCTAGTATTCTGAAACCAATATTTGTGACAAGTGCTCTTTGAACATGGACAAGTGAGATAAAATAATTGCTATAAATATATGCTATATATGATATAGAGGCAGTGAGAATCAACATGTGTTATTACTTTGCTGAAGTATACAGAGGTCTTAGTAGGCTATATAATATACTAGTAGTATATATACTGCATAAGCCAATAATTAAGCAAACATAAGATAAATTGTGTAGGAAATTAATTGCAATAGTGTACATCTTGTGTTCAAAACACACCATGTTTAACATTACATTAGCAATAGAAATCATTGCAAAGTCAGATGTTAATCAATAATTTAATTAAGAGCGTGTGAGTAAATATGGAGTTTAACATCGCTGCGGGAATCTTTCACCCATTTGCGACGAATATAATTAAGAAATGATATAATTTACAAAATGTGAACACATTATATAGCAAATATTTAAGTTAAACCATTGTTCCATTGTTTCTATGATGTTATCCAATATGCGGCATAACTACCAGGTCATGTGACACTACTACCATGTCATGTGACTACTACTGCCACAAAGGTGAGTATTGAAGAGGAAAGGAATAACTATGTAAATGATAAGAATATTTTGACATATCTGTTTTAGCGGGTGAGAATATTATACTGGAGTTGACTTACATTGCGACGAGATGACTGCATAAGACACAGATATTGACAAACATTATTATTATTGATGAAACGAAGTTGGTATTAATGCATAATGAGGTATGAAAAATAGGAACAGTGAATTGAAGTTGAAAGAGATGATGAACATTAAAATGACAATGTATTTAAACAGTGGAACGAGAGAGACCAACGTAACCTAATGGCAACTTTCATTCATTACCATGCTAATTTTTTTTGTATATTTTTTTTTTGTATCCCTTTCTAGAATCTTTCACTAATATCACGACTTGTCGGTTTTTAGGGCAGGAGGAAACCCGCAATATCCGTAGCGCTGAATACCATGTTCATACTTATCTCCCAATCCGATCAGAAATTCAAGTTAATCACAAGACCTCAATTTGTAATAATAACAGTCCATTGTTTAAAAGTGATAGTAAATTGCATCAGGGAAAATTACATTCACATCAGTGTTACTGGCTAAAGCTCACGTGGGTTGTACCGTATGAAGTAGTGGACACCACTGCATGTTAGAGGATGCAAGTACAAATATACACGCACCTGCAGCAACTTGGCGATGATGACCGAGATCATCACAGAGCTGGCCACACAGCGACTGTCAGCATGAGTGGCGCGGCAGATCCTCACAGCGTTGGCCTTGATCTCCGTCAAATTGTGGAAGAACGGCACACCTGCACGAAAAATACATATTTGCGATCAGAACGTCTTGCAAACACTAATATTTACTAAATTGGTTATAAATATCTAAAATAATAGAAATGACTTTGAAACTGATAAATAAAATAAAAAAATACATTGGTTTGTTCTTTGTAAATGTTAAATAAATTTGACTTAATCATTGTAATTTGACTTATCACTATAACTATCATCCAATAATAAGTCTATAGCACTAAGTCATACTGTGACTGAAGTACAATAATAATAATAATAACAGTGAATATTTGTATTGAGCAGTGGAAACATATCCTCGCACTAATGCAAGCTTAAGGCACTACAATGTGATTAAAGTTCATAATATTGTCTGAATAAGTAAGTTTTAAGTTACAATACAAACGGAAAAAAATTATATTAATTATTTTAACCCTCTCCCTGCTGATAATTAATTAGACAGAGGTACAGCTCTTTAGGACATCTCTGGTTGCTTCTAGCATGGAGAGAGTTAAACAGGATATTATTTTAGACAGGAACCACTATTAAATTTGGGATGCTACCACACACCGAGAATGGCCGTGCGGATAATGGCGCCGTTGTCGGTGCCGAAGTGGTCACAGCAGCTGACGGACGCCGTGCTGTAACTCCGCAGGTCCGGCAGGCCTTGACGGGCTGACTGCAGGCTCATCACGTTCTCGTCAAACAGGCTCTCTGTGTCGCTGAACTCAAATCCATTTTCCACGGGGACGTTCTCTTGAAGAATCTTTTCCGCGGTGCCATGGGGGTCATCAGCGAACGTCTTCATCCTCACGATCTGGAATAAAGTCGATCAAATCATCTTATTACATAGAACTGTTGATATGTAAATATGTACTCAGGATAAACACAGATATAAAACGTTCTTCCAAACAATTATAATTACGAAAGTTATCGAGTATAATTTTATGCTCAAGTTTGTGAATTTGGGATTTTTTTTAATAAAACCTTGAGTTGAGCATGAGTTAATACCCAAAAAGGTTTCGTAATCTTGGGGCCTGTTATGTTTCGCCAGATCTCTGTATTTTCCAAATTATTGAAACTTCAAGGCAAGTCAAAACTTTGGACATTAGCCACTGCACGTAAATACAATGTCACCTTCTGCATAGTTTCGCTGAGGATCACTCCCTCGGAATCGCCAAGTTCAGGGAAGCCATGTCTGTGCCACCCCTGGAGCCGCTTAGCAAAGTCCAGTTCATCGACAACTCCTCCCCACGACAATATGGACTCCATCACCAGCATCTGTAACAATACATGTGGATAGAACCAGCATCCAGAATAACCATCCACATGTACTCAGCAATAGAACCAGCATCTAAAATAACTCCAATGTACTCAGCAATATAACCAGCATCTAGAATAACTATCCACATGTACTCAGCAATAGAACCAGCATCTAAAATAACTATCCACATGTACTCAGCAATAGAACCAGCATCTAGAATAACCATCCACATGTACTCAGCAATAGAACCAGCATCTAGAATAACTATCCACATGTTCTTGAAGTAATAAGACTGACTTCAAGAATAACAACTATCATGTAATATCACATTACTGCTTAACCCTCTCCATGCTGGAGGCAATCGAAGAAGACCCAAAGAGCAGTGGCTGTGTCTAGTCCAGCAGGGAGAGGGTTAACAAAGCACATGTAGAGACTTGTGTGGCAGCATGCCTCACTGACGGCGACCAGTAAACTCACAAAGACATCAAAGTTCCCCGTCCAGTCTCCCTTCCTCCACCGTACGCGATGCTGGTCCTGGACAATGTCGTTGTAGCTGATGTTGTCCTTGCTGTAGTAGAAGTCGCACTCGTCACGTGTCATCCACCGTGTTGCCACACCCACAGCGTCACCAAGCGCAGCTCCGTAGATCAAACCTGGCGACAACAATGCACATGAGGAATAGGTTGAGGGGGAATTCCAGGGTCAAAACTGAATTGTCTTTTGAATTGCACTTGTATATGATGAAAGTTGGTCCCACAGAAACTACCATTTACCACCATTCACAAACAGTAGTATATATATTATATGATACTTTCCAACAATCCATTATCTTGTTACTTAAAAAATACCAATAGTTTCCAAATAAGAAATACTCCAAAATGTAATTTGTATATAATTAAACACAGATAATCTTTCTAAGAAAACTAGATTACGACTTAGCAAAGAGATTGGGGGTATTTTCATAGGCTTGCCTATGATTCCCATAGGCCTGCATGTGGTTTTTTTAACTTTTGCAACTCACCAATAATCTTGTCCCTGAGTTCGAAAGCATCCAACTGCGAGGCGTCCAAGGGAGGTAACAACGGCATCTTGATCCTCATGGGTGTGTTGGAGGTCTGCGTCTGCTCCTGCATGTACTGAACCTGGGCCGAGTGCGGGTTCACCACTGAACTCTGCAGCTGGTTGCCACGGACACGCGGGAACTCGTTCAGCGGGGTGCTGGGTCTCTTGGGGATGCCGGACACCGACGTGGAATACAGCTTCCGCAGGAAATGCAGCGTGGACTCGGAACCCTCGTTACAAATGGCCTGCGGAGGAATGTCCAATTTGTTCCCGCTGGCTATTAGCAAGGTCAAGGTCTTGCACGCACCTAGAGACAGCGGGATGTGTTTTAGTTTATTGTAGGACACGTTCAGCTTGGACAGGGATTCCATCTCCCCCATGTCAGATGGGAGCTCCCTCAGCTGGTTGTAGGAGAGGTCGACACGTTCCAGCTTCACCAGGTGGACGAAGGACTCGGGGAGGACGCGGATGCCGTTGTTGCTCAGGAGGAGAGTGCGGAGGTGGAAGAGGAGGCCGAAGCTCTCCGGCAGGGCCTGGAGGCGGTTGTAGCTGAGGTCAACGTGGGAGAGGTGCGGCAGCCGCAGCGGAAGTTCCGGAGGTAGCTCGGAGAGGGCGTTGAACGACACGTTCATCCTCTCGTACAGCGATACAGCGTCGCGGATGTTCCACGGCAACTCTGTCAGCATGGATTCGTGGGCCTCTCCCTTCACGTGCTGGAAGGACGACAGGTCACATGGTCATGGCCGCAAATTAGGTCATGGGGTCAAAGCAGTACAGTGGGTCACATGGTCATGGTAGGATGACAAGTTAAAGGTGGTACAACATAACCAGTTATATTTAATTAATTAAATTCAAACAGAAAAGTATCCAGAACATAACTTGTGAATGAGTAATTACTGGACATTGCAGTGGGTGTTTTCACGCATGTGCAAGTCAGAAAGAACATTGTAGAAGAAGAATAGATGCTTACCTTGCAGAACTGTCTGTAGGACATTTTTTTGCCCAGGTTGAGTTCTTTCCTTTCATCCGCACGGACTGGGGCAAAGTCGTGAGCTTCAATGTTCCCCATGGCCACTCAGTGGATGATGGTGGTCAACAGAATATGTCCAGATATCACCCAGCACTGTCTCAGTACCGCCACCCATGCACATCTGTCAGCAGGCATCGATCACTGCTTTCTGAAGAAAACAAATATATATCACATTTCAACAATATTACATTTATAATTAATTTATAAGAAAAATACATGCATTGCAAGGAACTAGTATAGTACTAATACCATTTGTACGATTTACAAAGGGTACAAGCTTGAATAACTAATCAAATATGATAAATGAACAAGTAATATAATAATAATAATAATATTAATAATAATAATAATATAATAAAAAGAATAATAATAAATCATAATAATAATAATATAATGTCAAGAAAAGTTCACTAAAACGGGCAAGAATTAACTAGAATTCCATATTATTAGACAGTGCGTGAGATAGTTCCAAAACTGCCTCAAGGTTGTACTGGCATTCATCTAAAAACTTACTCACATGAGTCGATCAAGGAATCGATTGGTCATAAGGACTTATTCTAGTCATGCAATCTCTGTCGTTGCATAATCTATGTTGCAATCTAGTTGATTGGAATTACGATTCGCAACGCATGATCATGATGTAAGACCCATCACTACAACCAATCGACCCATCCACCTTATCTCAGCCGGATATATTCAGTGATTGGCTCTATGAAATAAAATATACTTTTTATAGTTGAAAAATATATTGACAAGTCAAAATAAATTATTTTCGATTTTTAACACATTTCGTGTAGCTTCTCAATGACATTTGCCGTTTTGGCAGTGATGCATGCATCTAATTTCCACGCCATTTAGCAATCACTGACAAGCAAAAGAAGAAACAGTTCCGTATCTATCTATGTATCTATCATACCAAGTGACAGCTGTTTGCATAGTCGTGTAACATGTATCATGTGTACATTTATTAAAACTTCAACACTTCTACGTCCACGAGTGCATCTGTGTATTGTGAAAAACGTCATTAAATCGTTAAACCGGTGTTGAGGAACATTTCAACCCAAGAGATATTACAATTTCAAATATTAATTTCCCATGATTGCTTTATATCTTAAAGTATTCTAAATAAAATAAAATATTTTTTTTTTATATTTATCATAGTTATAAAAGTAACGCGAATATGTTTAAATACATTTATTGCAAAATATTAATGAAGTATATGATTTCTCAGACGTCAACAAATAGGACTGACACCGGATGACGTCATTGAAACGTGTGTACACAGGAAGTGCATGTAAAGAATGGCACAGCAAGGACTTGACGGTGAGAATTTCAAGCAAAGAAAAGTTTCAGGCGTAATTTTACACATTAAATGATATTCATTACCCAGGAAAATGTACTGTTATATGGCTATCGTTTGTCAGTGAGTGGCAAATGTCGTCTGGCACATCGACACTTGATGGCATATGGCGACGGAATTAGCACGAGCAAAGTTTTCACTTTCTATTTTGTTTCTGTTTGTTTTATTACACCCCTATCCCCCAAACACACCCCACACACTTCATTCCCCCACTCTCCACTCCCACCCACCCCTAGTTTGAATGACGTCAAATTAAAAATGAACTTCAATCATGATCATCCAAGCATTTCATCATCTAGCAGCTAGGCTAGGCATCAAAGTTATGGTCGGACATCCATATTTCGTGACCCTAAGCACAACTCGATGTTTAAAATATTACTTAAATAAGGCCAAAAAA
>JAUTBV010145142.1:0-25967 GCA_032361325.1 Lepetodrilus fucensis | reverse complement strand
GTTATTGCACTAGTGCAATATTTTATATTTATTGAATGGGTGTTATTGCACTCTTAAACTCTATGTTATGTGATAAAGTATGTTATTATCCTGTTTGTCAATCCCCTCTCATGATTTATGTATATTATTGTATTGTTAAATGTCTTGTGTGCATTTTCTTTCATGAGAATAAATA
This sequence comes from Lepetodrilus fucensis, assembly GCA_032361325.1. Classification (NCBI taxonomy): domain Eukaryota; kingdom Metazoa; phylum Mollusca; class Gastropoda; order Lepetellida; family Lepetodrilidae; genus Lepetodrilus; species Lepetodrilus fucensis. The sequence goes on along the minus strand of JAUTBV010145142.1, from coordinate 25,792 downwards.
TTGTTTAAATCATAAATTAATAGGAAAGTAAAAAATGTGATACAACAATATTTTTCATTTCATACTTCAAAGCCAGATAAATTACCTAGTATATTTAACAGTCTGTGGTTTATTATTTTCTATTATTTCTTTTTAAATTTATATGCACATATAAATATATATTTTTTTTAAATATAGCAAACAAAATTTAAACAGTAACACAACATTTCTTCTGTATTATGATGTATTTTACAGTGTAAATTACATCATTTAAGCTATTGAATTCACAAACATTACTCATAAAAATTCAAAGCGAAAATACTAGTAACCCAAGCTATTTGCAATAAACACAGTATATGCATCTTTTACATGTATGTAAAGACAAATATTGACACTAAACAATTGGCTGCCCAACAATAGGTAGTGAATACATTATACCTGACATGCATATCGTGTGTCCATGTTGTATTAACAGTATCAGTCTATCAGACAGAATATGCTCAGTAAACAGTGTCCTGTGACTCCTGTCTGTATCGTAAGGGTCTTCAGCCTCTCGGGGAATTTTATTTCCTACTAAATTTGTGGATATAAGTATGGACTCCGATGACTTGTCATGTCGAGCTTGCTATAACTCTGGCAGAAGATTTCGGGCGTAATAATCCGGGATTATGCGAGTCGGTTTGAGAATGGGAGGTGGATGGATAAGTGCGGAAATGGGTTTCGTTTTACACACGTGTCACAAGGGGGGAGCGAAACTTGACCGGGGATTGAGTGTCGATGTCCGAGTGGCCTGACTTATGATGATTGCATGTCTGTGTATAGTGACCAGATACTGAACATATTATGAACAAAATACTCACCATTAATAATGGCCATTTATGGACCTGATACTGACCATAAATAAACCTGATATTAAGTAGAACTGACAACTGCAATAAATATTGTCCATACAAAGCTCAGATACTGACCATACATGGATTTAATATTGATTGATATATGGACAACATACTAACCATACATGGACCTAATATTGACAATATTATTATATGGAACTTACTGACTAAACATGGACTATGTATTTACAATTTTCTCTAATTTTCTTTTATTTGATTCAAGGGTTACAAATTCGATCACTTTCAAGATTATTTCCCTAAAAGTTATCTTATATCACAGCTTTAGTACTAGTAGATTATGATGAAGAAATCTGCAAAACCTGTTTGTTGCAGTAAACCTATGAGCACTGACTGGTACTGACAAGCCAAGGATTGCATTGCTATGGTAGCAATACATACAGTGCATCCTATCATGACCATCTCAGAAGTATTGATGTATTGATGCAGGGTACTTGGGGTAGTAGGGTGGGTTCTAATCTTCAAGATAATAATACGAATATAACACACATAAAAACAAACTTAAAAATTAATCCTTGAAAACTTCCTGAAATCTATTTTAATTTCTTAGATTAATTTTGTAATTGGAATAACTTTAAAAGTTGCAATTTATTTTCATCTTAATGCGATGATCAAGGGCCTCACTCAATACAGAAAAATATTGCACATAAACATTTCAAAGACGGCTACGCGTTAAAACGCATTTCCGAGTAGATATACCACTGTACCAATTGATCCGATGCTAACTGGTGTAGAAGTATACCTAAAAAAATCCCCAGGTGTTACGTAGCTTAGCAACAAATAAGATAAATATAGACATTATAGGTATAAGTTCAAAGCTTCTTAGTAACAGCTAGCCAGGAAAGGTGGTAGCTATTTGGTATCACCAGACACTTTGGTGTCTACCTTAGTTGGTCAATTGGTAGCTAGTTTCATATTCCCAGACACTTTCATGTCTATCGTATAGCCTTACATTTACACATTGGTTTCTACCGTAGTGCAATATAACCAGGTAGGCTAGTGTCTAATCGTAGCTAGACATGTTGGCATTTACAAATAGCTAATGATTCAGGACGTTGACCGTGGTATGTACACAATATAAAAACACATACTAGTATAAGGGTAAAAACAAATTACAGCAGTTTCAATTCAATTCTTTATTGCATGTAAGGCCATTGGCCCATATACAGTAATACATGTACAGCAGTTTGCTAAGCCTAAGAGATAGCCAGACATATTAGTGAGCTATCATGTACGCTTATTCTATTGAATTCCAATTACTCTTTTTTTTTAATTAATGCAAATTTTTGGTACATACTATTATTAAAGATGGCAATATTTTAATTAATTTCCCATATTTAATGTTTTTAGGCAATATATCCTGAGCACTAACAGTTTGTTAACGAGCATTTGACTATCCGTGTAGAAGAGGCCACTGTATGTAGGCCTATACATCACTATCTGTGTTAAGGGTCGGCATATCTGTGTGTACAATTGGGCATGTTTGTGTAAGCATGCTTGTCGCATGCGTTTCAAGTGAGAAGCCTTCAATACACCTCTGCTATAGGCTGTAGAGTTCAAGTACTGCTCTAAACGTGTCTTATCATACACCATTGTAACTCCTACTTCAGCAAAGCCAGCCACAGTATAGTGGGTTAGCAGAAACCATGAGCAGATTCACGTGGACTTTAGCGACACAGATGATTATAGGGCCGTCATTCAAACTTTAGCATCTATCATTGTTGAGACATCATCATTGATATGTCGTCATCATCATCATTGAGATGTCATCATCATAATCATCACCATTATTGAGATGTCATCATCATAATCATCATCATCATTGAGATGTCATCATCATCATCATCATCATCATAATCATTCATTATTGCCTTTTTATTTCTACCCCTACTGGTCTATTTCCAAGAATTGCTGGCAGGCTGTTATCTTTCCACAATCAAACATGTGCAAAGCCAATTTCTGTTTCATTTGATGGACATTTTAGTGTTTCGAATAAAAACTTTAAAAAATAGATTTAGGGGCTGATATATTTACAGGGACTGAATGTGCTAAATAGACCTGATTTTTCATGATTGCTGAAAAGTATCAATTTTATCTCAAACTACATGTACCACAAATAGAATTGTGTATTTGTATTTCTTATTCTTAGGCTAAGAAGTTTGTAAGTACGTTTCGAGCATAGGCCCTCTAGTATACACTTGTAAAATCTAAAACTTGGATTGGGATTCCATTAGACTGTAATAAAGTGGGATAACTGAGGTAACTTCAACAATGGGAATGATGTAGTCTATGGCTAAGGTTGGAAGAGGTAAATATACTTTTATACAAAAGGTCTGGTTGTCTGATTGTCATCCTGATTATCATGCATGCCACATGGCATCATGATTTTCATCCATGGTCGTCATCAAGGTTGTCAACATCCCTAGTTATCATTTTGATTGTAATTCTGATTGTTATCCTGGTTGTCATCCTGATTCTCATTATAATTGTCATTATGGTTGTCATTGTGGTTGTCATTTGGCTGTCATCATCCCTGGCTGCTATGGTTGTTGTCATCCATGGTTGTCATCATCCTTGGTCGTCTTCCTGGGTATCGTTTCTCGAAGCTCTCTTAGCCGCTAATGGACCATAGCACTCTCTTTGCCGATAGCTAGTACATTGCTAAGAGAGTGCTATGGTCTCTTAGTGGCTAAGAGAGCTTCGAGAAACGATACCCTGATTATCATCCTGGTTGTCATCATTGTTGTCATCCTGGTTGTAATCGTGATTGTCATAATCCTTGGTTGTCATCATCCTGATTGTCATACTGGTTAATGGTTCTGATTCAAATACAAATCCCCTCAAACATTCATTAAAGGTCCTCTTCACTCAAGCTGTTTTTTCAAGTATGTATAGATCACACATGAAGGGATAGAGAGAGGGAGAGGGTTGGGAGGGACACAGTTATTAGATTCTTAACCTTCTCCCTGCTGAATAAGATCAACGTGTTCTATTTCTACATGTGATCGGGCAACTTAAATCGCCTTCATCAGGGAGAGGGTTAAACAGACTGACCACTTTGGTCCATGTGGCCATGTTATTTATATTTGTATACTTGTGTATCTGGGGTGGGGTTCCCAACAAGCATCCTGGTATGTTAACACGGTTACATTTTCACGGTTACATTTTCACGAGGCTCACATGCAAGTTTGAATTAGGCGACATTTCTCGGGAGGTCGACTCGTCACAAAGGCACGTGATAGACTGTGGAAATTGAAACATGGCAGTGTTTTCGGCGTACAATGCCAGGGCTGTTTGAGGGATCTGTTGTGGAGGGTTTTCACTACCGACAACACACTGACAGGAGTATAAGCAACAAGTGTTCTTACTGCTTCAACACTGTCAGGCTCCATCAATCGCCTTTAATAAGAAATATTCAAATATGGGATTAGCGATAACTAGGGAGCAAGCACAGCCTGAACAGTGTCCTTAAAGCACTAACGCCAATTCTGCTTTGTTGATACATTCATTCATCTTAAGGTTAATAGATAACCAGTGAATCTTACAATGCAATATAATCATATACAATTCATTTAATGATTTATATTCCCCTTAAATAAATTTACCTAAATCATAATTCTTAACATTAAAAAATATTTGTATCTTATTTTTTTGTACTCGCAAAAAATTGCATGGTGGTTCCAAAATTGGACAGAACCAAATCAGTAAAATTTAGCAAGAGGCGGAGAAATTTGACGATATTGGTAGCATACGGACAGCGATTGCTTGAGTACACGAATACCCCCCGCACTATGGATAACACCAGGCATGCAATACATATCTATTCTCCTTCTGTTTGCCGACATCTACAAATAACATTGTCAACACAGACATTCACTGCACTAGTATGTAACACTGTAGTGTAGAAGTACGGGCCACACATAAGCAAACACTCAATGCATTAGCACTTCACCCTACACTCGTCTTATCTAGAGGTATGAAGTACGTCTTTGAGCTGGTGTTCAGAGCATGACAGACACACAATACTAGAATTGCGTTAAAATTGTCTTTTTCCTATTTTCTTTATTATTATTATTATTATTATTATTGTGTTTTTGTTTGTTTGTTTTGTTTAGTATGTTTGGTATTTTTTTGTAATTTTTTGTAATTTTTATGTTGGTTTATTTATTTTATTATTTAAATATTTATTTGTTCATCCATTTATTACATTTAATATTTTTATTTTTTTCACTGATATTTAATATTTTCTTTTCTTTATTATTGGATACATACCGTACATATTAAATATTTTTCAGGTAACATAATATTGATGTTTGACTAGACATGAAAGTGATCTATCCCCTCTCTCCCTAGCTCCACGTTAAAGTGAGTGACACTTTTCTATCTTACAGTCATGCAGGTAAAACCACATTGCCCTGGCTGTTCCAGAGTTCTGGTGCCAGATGATACCTACACACAGAGCCATAGATCTACAAACAGATCCTTCCACCAGGCCAGAACATTACCAGAGCACTATAGTAACCACAAGTCTACCAGAGCATACAGCTGACATACCTGCAAGGCTTAGGTCAACAACCACCAATCGTTTATTTAGATGGAAATTTGCACCAGGGAATACCCAGTGTTGAATAGAAATAACAAATAAAAAAATGTAATAAAACAGGATATTATTTGGGGTTCGATATAACTTTTTTTACCAGCAGGATAAAGCGATATACATGTACATAGATGTTATTGTAGTAATACATGTACTTGTTAAACCGAAATTATCTATGGGCTGTTTTACAGCAGTAATAACTAATAAAGTTATCTGTGTAAAGATGGTAATATCTTACAATAGTTAATATACCAAAGCAATTCTTGCACAACTTACTAAATGTATTATACCTTTGAGTAAATTATTGTTTTATGTTTTCACCCATACAATACCTTTTGAAATTATCCCTGCAATCCTTTACAATAGTTATTATATAAAACAATTATCTCCATAAAATATTACAATAGCATATTACACCAACCTATCCCTGTAGCATAACCAATATACCAAGATCATCTCTGGAAACATTTACAATAGTTATGTATGTATTTGAAGCTAACATTTCAATATTTTACAATTATTTTTATTCTAAAACTATCCAAAACCATTTTACAATATTTTATTACAAATTCCAAATTTATCCCTTATACTTTTTTTCCCCCGAGCAGAAAAGAAGCTATATGTTATCATGCCTGGAAGGGCCATCTGGAATATAGCACTGGCATTTAGGATTCTTTAATAGTTTGCCTCTTAGAGAAACATCAATTGACATCACGATTGTTAAAATGAATGACCTTGATTAGCACACAGGGGTGATGTTCTTTGAAGTTGACTGGGTGTTGACAAACCTGGGAACATATCATACTGTTGAAGAGTCTAGTTTGAGAAAAGCCATCACTATTGGGAGGGAAGGAGCTGGCTTTCTTTGAAACTCGCCTCAGTGGAAGTTAACAGGGGCTTTCTAAACTGATGGTTCTTTATGGCCTTACAGACATAATGCCACCTTGGAGAAGTTTGAAATAGCAGCCAATCAAATCCTTAATTCCTTGCATAGTGACTTGTAGAGGTCAGAACCAGCCCTGTAAGCAAGATGTTTTAGGAATGTCTTTGGACAGGACCTTAAATGAACTTGTAGGTGTACGACAAGGTGAACTGCTGGATCCAATCCTTTTCTCACTTTGTGTTAAATCTTATGCAAGGTTCTGTCAGTTGTGGAAGGGATTGCTGGTTGCCTGTGACACACTATACTGTGACTAATAAGATCCAATAAGAATACAATTGACATCTCCAACATTACAGATATTTCAGTCTCCATATTTGATTCATAAAAAAATAATCAAAATTTCTAGTTGTTTCCTTCATTATGGCTTGAGAACAATATGGTTTGTAACACATGTTTTATGATCACTAGCATGTCCAATTAATCAAAGTTAAACCCACTTTGAATTATACAAATAATAAAAACGATATATAGGCTACCAAATCAAACAAATGTTCATTTAATTAGAATATTGAATTCATGACTAAACTTTAAAGTCAATACTTACTTCCAAATATGAATCGGAATAGCAAAGGAAAATATTTGCTCTCTGGTAACAAGCAAAGAAATCTAACATCAGATCTTGTTTCACTCCTTAAACATTTGGACATTCTTTGGCCAAACTTACGAGTGTCCAATTATTGCAATCATTTAGGTGATGATGTCTTGATTGGTATTAATTGCTACAAGTTGTGTTGATGCCCATCAACTGATACAATGAAATATACACACAAGTCATGGTCCAACAATGGTACAAGGCTGAACTTGATAAACATATTTAGTGATCCTGTCAAAATAACCAATAAATTCAGCAAAATTCAGGATTGGTAAGGGAAGACATATTACTACAATGTAATAATAATTGTTTAATAAAAAGTGTAATATCTTACCTGTTCCATCATTGGCAACACAAGATCCTTCACAATCGTCCTCGGTGTCGAATCTGTTGTCATTTCCCCCACATCCTCCATACCAGAACATATTGCACGTGGCAGCTTCCTCATCGTAGTACCACTTTAATGTGTAGTTCGAACACGGTCCGCGTGAACGGTCCAATTTACACCGATCTGTAAATTCAGAATTATATTTTTTATCATCAAATTCAATTTTTTCTCGCACAATTTCACACGTTTTTGAACAGTTCTCCTGGCTTTCGAATCTGTTGTCGTTTCCTTCGCATCCACTGTACCAAAACCTTCGACAACTCATCAGACGCGTGTCATAAAACCACATGACTTTGAAGGCGTCGCAAGGTCCGGTAACTGATGGCAGACGACATGTCGCGAGCGACATCACCACTGGCATGAGAGCTGCCATTGTCGATTATTCCTCTCTATAAAGAAAATTATATAAAAACACTTCCTTTAAGCGAGATTTCCTCTCATCCTTCTCCGTAAGTAATCCAGTAGAAAATATCGCACCCAAATGCTTCTCAAATAAACTTCTCCCTTCAACTCCAAACAACTGGGTTATGACGAATCGGTGCTATACCCCAAAAAGTTTACTATGCTGAAAAGGGAAAGTTTCCCTCCACAAAAAAATTTACTACGAGACTCCTATCCCAGCCACAGGTATCCCTGCACTACATTATATTCAGCAGTCAAGCAGTCTTCCCATGCTCATACAGTCAGGTTGCCCACTCAGCACATAGGAACAGTACAGAGGCTATCCTGCTCCCCCTTGTATAGGTACGCTATGTCTACCGCGCGATACCTGTATACCCATCAAAGCCCCACTCCTTCTCTTGCTCTCTCTCACTCTCTATAGCTTTTACTGTAGAGGGCTGTGTTCCTCTCCAGGGCTGTAGAGGAACGTGTTCCTCTCTGTCTCTCCAGGGCTATAGAGGGCTTGTGTCCGGAGCAATAGCTGGGTGATAGGGGCTATTGGGTCCGGAGCAATACCTAGGTGATAGGGGCTATTGGGTCCGAGTGACTGACCAGGCAAGCCAGGGACAGCTCTGTGTAGATAGATCTCCCTCCCTTAATTCACTGACCGTTGATTGTGACTCGCTCCCACTCACTGGAAATCACCCCGGCTATTTAGCCCATTGTCCAAATGAACAGTCATTTTCGTGGCGCGATATTTATTGCATTGCTATAACACTGACAGTAGAAGCTCATTCCTTTCTACTGCTTTTGACAAATTGAGATTTACTTTTCAGCGAGGTTTGACCACCCAGTTTTATCCCTGGTCATCAAGGGAGTTACCGAGATAGTTAGCAATGAAGCTGACAGGTCAATGCTTAGTTACAAGGTATAGACTAATCCTAGAGGTCACATCTTGTCAAAGTCCCAGATTTGATAGCAATCAGCTCAGTTCAACCACAAATTTCAAGCCTATCTGATCAGATTTCAATCAAGGAGATTCTAATTAAACAGCTATATATACAGATGACTATATTATGTATCTTGAAAAATAATCAAAAAAATAATTAATAATCCAGATGGGATAATAATTCTTATAATGAATAATTTAACGTATCTTTAAATTATTTGTCATTTGTTCAACAGTTATTTTTTCTTGTAAAATGATCATATGAATAAATAATGGATAATGGTTCTCAAATATACAGTTACATACTGTTATGGCTACTAGTATTTCAATAAATAATAATGCTGATTTTTAGACATGATATGAAATAGCCAAAATGTTATATATAGATCTATTAAGAAAATTATGACAAAATATAACATCAATAAACGTTCACTACAGCATTAAGTTTGTAAAGTAAATAGTAGGCTACAACTAGTTTCACTATTACTGAAATAAATGTTCTATTAATATAAGAAAAAGATTGTTTTGAAGTACATTTACATGTACTGGACAATTTAACTATAGTAAACTTATTAAAGCCAATTGACAGAGGAAATGTCATGTGTCATATTCTCACTATTAATGTCTATAATACTAGTAGTCCTATAAAAAGTGAATGAAGCATAACAAATATAAAGTATGAAATAAGAAGATAAGGAAAATTTGATGTTTACAATATTAAATATACTAGGCCTGGTATGACTACTAATTGAAAAGTAAACGCTATGGTGGATTATTGTAGTGATAAAACACCATTCAGTGTGTAGAGAATACTTATCAGGGATCGCAATTAACACTAGCCTGCTAGCCCGTGCCATTTCCCCTAATACTAAAGGTATCCTAAGAAATTCACAACATTTGTTATTTGTATCACTATTCGGGCTAGTAAGTTTTAAAGTTAGTTTCTATCGCTATTACATGTATAATCAAAAATTAATATAAAAATAATACAGTATTTATATACAACCAACAACAAAAATATAATAATACTGACAATAATTTTCTGATTACCATATTCAAAACTGACATTGAGCAGTCTTGCTGTGGTTCATCAGAACTAATTACTAACGTAAACCATGGTGCGTCAGAGATTTTCACAGCATGCAACACTTCCATACGATAATTTTCAGGAAATTTACGAGACAACAAAATGCCTACACCACCCATGCCTAGCTTGAGGCATTAAATTGAGAGATAACAGACTTTAAAATATCTATTACATTACACAGTAAAAAATATGTATATACTACAAGAATCATGTAAACAGATAATATAAAGCATAAAATGAAACAATTCCACACATAATGCATAACTCATCCGTTGATTTAGTTAACACAGCAAACATTTCTCTTAATAAAACAGTGATAAACATCACACAAGATACATTAATGCCTTCTCATATGGCCTGCTGATGTGCACAATTAGATATTAATGTTCAAATGCCACAAATTTAATGTTAGAGACTCCATTAGGTTTGCATTAGTTGACATGTACATTGTAAGCAGTTTCCTAATTTGTGAAATGACAAGGGTCTGGCTGATAAATGCACACTTGGACCAACACAATTCATGGTCTACAACTTGTACAGATATTACTCTTAACTCTGCTGTAAGGAGATGCATTTGTACAGATCTATCTATCTCTCAGCACTGCTCTGTAAATGGTGTACATATTCATATCTTAGCACTGTTGTATACATACATGTATATACATACTCTTCTCTTAGCTCTAGTAGAAATCTATAAATCCATCTCTTTGCTCTTATACAGATCTATCTCTCAGCACTGCTTCATACCGTATATGTTGTACATATTCATCAGTCTTAGCTTTTGTACAAATTATTCTCTTAGTTCTGATGTATAATCCATCTCTTAGCTCTTATACAGATCTATCTCTCAGCACTGCTTCATACCATATATGTTGTACATAGTCATCAGTCTTAGCTTTTGTACAAACCATTCTCTTAGTTCTGATGTATAATCCATCTCTTAGCTCTTGTACAGTTCTGACTCTTAGTTCTTCTGTTTATTGTTTCTCAACTGAAGCTGTCGTACCTACTATGAGACCATAATGCTATTGTAAGTGCCAGATCGCCACATATAAGAAATCGCTACGAGAGTCCTATGGTATTGTAGTAGATACGAAAGATTCAAGAAACAATACCCTGATGTATAAATTCATCTCTTAGCTCTTGTACAGATCTCTCTCTTAGTTTTTATATAAATATATTTCCTTATCTCTTGTACATATCCATCTCTTAGCTCTTGTACAGATATATCTTTTAGCACTTCTGCTACCAATTAACCAATGTATTGATTACTACAATCACTGCTGTATGTAAAGTTAGTTGTGCATAGACTCACAATGTGTGTGTAAAGTTTCCTGTGTATAAATTTCATGAGTGTGTGTGTGTGTGTGTGTATGTATGTGTGTGTGTGTGTGTGTGTGTGTGTGTGTGTATGTATTATGTATGTATGTGTGTGTGTATGTATGTGTGTGTATGTGTGTGTGTGTGTGTGTGTGTGAATTTGTGTATGTGTGTGTATGTGTGTGTGTGTGTGTGTATGTATGTATGTATGTGTATGTGTGTGAATTTGTGTATGTGTGTATGTGTGTGTATGTGTGTGTGTGTGTGTGTGAATGTGTGTATGTGTGTGTGTATGTATGTCTGTGTATGTGTGTGAATTTGTGTATGTGTGTATGTGTGTGTATGTGTGTGTGTGTGTGTGTGTGTGTGTGTGTGTGTGTGTGTGTGTGAACAAACACACACTAATTGTGGAATAGCTTGAGATGTCTCTAACCTTCCCTGCTGACTAAGCTACTTTTTATATATGGGTATCATCTTCCTGTTCATATCCTAAAGTATTTTATGATCAGCAGGGAAGGCTCGAGGAATCTCAAACTAATAGTGGAACAACTAATGGTGGAACAACTGTGACACAGAAAAACCTTCAGAAAATTACCATTATTCAAGATGAGAGTCTTTAATGATGTAAAAGCAGATATAACTCCTGGAATAGAATATCAATATTAATCATGAACACTACACTCTGTAATGGATGTGTCAACAGATAATCACAACTACGATAACAAACATATTTCTTCCATAAGAAAATATTCCATCACACACTCACACAGTTATACTATAGTCTACATACAAAGGAAAATAAATAAATAAATAAACACAAAAAAATAATTAGTAACATCTATCTACAAATTGTGTTAGATCATTATTAAAGTTGTTGTTACCATCAAAATGTTTCATAATTGATGTTTCACGAAGATATTTGTCGGGGTCAAATACGATGTCTGAAAATGTGGTAGTGAAAAGCATACATGTCAGTTGTTTTAATGGTGTTTAGTTATCTAATTATGTATTTTAATATGCAATTGTTCAGATGTTGAACATAGTTCTGTTGCAATTACAAGATACAGATATAGCAAGTAGATAATTGTTTACTTAAAATAATTATATAATGTAATGATATTTATGTACTAAAAGTAAATAATAAATAAATTAAATTACCGGTAATTGTTTTCATTAGCTTAAAACAACAGATATATCAGATATATTATTATTTCCTTAAAAATAATTATGATATGAATAAAAAAAATATTTTTTAAAAATAAATACAATTAATTGTAATCATAAATGACATTGTTAGAATAAAGCAACAACAACAAAAATAATTTCTGTAGGCCATTAACTAAAATCCTGATATCGATATGTTTTCTTCCCAAAAGAAAACGCAAAAATATCTTGATAATTTTCTTAAAAAACATGGGATGAAAGGGAATGCTTAGATAGGAAATTATACTTTATAAAGTCAGAGCTTGACAGTAGTGTCCGGCTGCCTGGCAATAAAGGGGATGTACGGTCAGTTGGCTAGTCGCAGCATGGCTCAACTCTAGCACAAACAGCCCCAGGACATTTTACAAAGACCCCATAAAAGTCATGGAGGCCAATGAATATGAGGTATTCTTAGAAAGTAGTTTTCACACACGTGTTTTCTATACTAAAGTACTTGCTGACAACAAAGTTAGGTTACATTTTATTTTTTAAATAACACAAAAATAGCATACAACTCTTACTGAGATAAGTCAATGAATGACTTGTCTAAAGAAAGCTGTATTTAGACCTACATGTTTGAAATGCTACTTTATGATAACTACTGTATATCTCTTGATCTTGACAGGAAAAATAACTTAAAAATCCATGATAATTTGGCAGTAACAAATTAGCATTGTGCAGTTAGGGCTGCCAGCATCACTGGCATGTTTTGAACATTATACAACAAATTTAGCATCTCCTAAAAGAAATACCTGCAACAAACAAGTACCGGTATATACCTGCCAACTTGTACAGACTTACTTTATCTCGGAGGATGTTGTTATCAAGTTGCTGTCAATGGTAAATACAGACATTTAAACTAGAATTAGATGTAGCTTTACTTTGTGGAGATAGATACCATGTATACTACTTATTGGGTTTACAATGGACTCTAAACAAGGACCAGATGATCTCAGAAAGAACCAGATGATCTCTAGAAGGATTGGATGATCTCAGAAAGGATCAGATGATCTCAGAAAGAACCATGCAGGTTCACAAATCCCCACATAAAATATGAGCTAGATCATGAATTTGTACTCAAAAGGTTTCATTATCTCGTGACCAGATGATCTCTAAAAGGACCATGGAGGTTCTTCAAATGAATAGGTGGATGTTAGAAAGAGTACAATTTCATGCTCAAGCCCAAATTTTATATAGGGATTTGTGAACAAAGGTTTTGTAATCTCGGAGCATGGTTAACCTTTGATGAAAATGTGAAATTTGTGAAGTTAAAAACTTTTCTGGTTGGCGGACTTCAGGTGCATTAGAAGAACTGTGTAACACTTAGGTGGACTTTAGGTGAACTTTTATGGTTAACTTTAAATGAACCAATTGATGGATGGCTGTAACATGGACTTTACTGGTTCTTTAGCTGGTCTTTTAGGTATATTTTAGTTTTTTAAATCGACAATGGATTTTAGATGAACTTTATGTGAACTTCAGGTGGACTTTTAAACAAAACTCGCACAGAAGAGCATAATGAGAAATAAATTAAACTAATCGAAAGCAAAAAAATAATCCATTGTCATAAGTTTGGATAGTATCGTGTCTCAAGCAGTGTTATATATGAACAATTGAGGGTCAGCCATGGGTGAAGCAGCATTCATCAACTGAAATCTGATCCGAAAAATATCCTGTAGATTTCAACACCTATTTTACCCTCTCCATGCTGAAGGCAACCAGAGATGCCCTAAATAGCAATGCCTGTGTCTAATCCAGCAGGGAGAGGGTTAACAATGACACTGTTATCTGTGCTCATGTTTTTTCCTCATATAATGACATGATTGGCTGTAGCAATACTGTATTTAACAATATCACGTTGATCAGCTCTTGTGGTACATAATGGAAAGATCTTCAGATTACGCCACAGTCATAATTACTAATATTGATGCTATCAATTTGACATACATATTGTTGACAGGAATGTATTTCACTTCACGCCTGTGGAAGTTTAATGTCATGATTAATGTCTAATTGACCGTGACATTAACTGTAATACACATACTAATCATACCGTAAACAAGATTGTTAACAAGAAATTAGCATAATTATTGCAGGTATTGACAATATTTTTCTTGCAAATTTTCAATAGGAGCACATGTAAACTTAAATACTGTATGTATAATAAAAAACCAAATATTTAACAATCTATTTAAAATAGATCTACAGTTGTAAATGATCCATATTATTTGGTTAATATAAACATGAACTCACGTTATTGTGTACTAATGTGTACTATATCTGTTTATCTAATTCAATGTAAATGGGTTTTAGAAATTTAAACTAATGGCACCAGTGGTGCTATCTATCAGTTGGTAATTTAATAAAATATGTTAATAATTAAAAGTTCATGCCAAGATACTGCAAAGCTAACAGTTTGCACTTAACTACATTAATTGCAGTAAAGATAAATACAACATGAATGTATATTGAACTAAATTAAAGACCACTCAAAAATGTCACAGTGCATTCCAGCTGAACCATCCTGTCAGGCATTCCACCAATCAGAAATCAGTTTAGACGAGAAACTGACAACAAGAGAAAGGTGAAAAAGTGAATGGTTTAGGTATGCTCTCAATCAGACGATAGTACAATGTACATTGTTGTTTAGCATATTGGAAATAATACCATTGTTGAAGATGCCTTTGTGTGAAAATGGCCCTTGTGATGTGTTTATGTATACAATAGGGAATTGAGCTGGTTTTACTTTATTAAATTGTCATAAACAACCTATCAGAAAACCTTTCTGATAGATTGTTTACAATAATTTAATAAAGTTGTTGAAGAGGATTATTTGACTGAATTGTCATTGCTTTGTAATTGATCTTGTATTAATATCTTTGAGCCATCATATGAAGTTTTCATTAAATCAACATCCATCATTCAGAAATAGTGTGTTATATGTCAAACACCTTCAAAAATGCCCCAACAACTTGTAAAGGAAACTCTTATGACTCTTCAGGATGTTCTTATATAATAAATTATCTTTAAATACAGAAATAAATAAACCCTACTTGCATATAGTACTATATCTATTACAGCAGCTCTCTAAAATGGCATGCATTATTTTGCCTTTAAAAACATATACTCATTGAATTACCGAGTTCCGCAGAATATTCCACACATTATTTTGGGCCTGTTATTTCTTTACAACTTTGTAACAACATGTCTAAAACTTCAAGTGCTCTACCAGCCGTCACTACCTCTCTACCTGTAACATGCACCTGATGTATGTGTAGTAAAACCTATAGAATGTCTATCACGTAACATGTGCCAACTCCATAGATCTCACACACTGCGACTGTTATCAGTGAACCGACACCCGAAGCTACCAGAACCCTATGGTGAGGAACTGTATCTGCAGCTTTAACAGAGACAGGTAACCAACACCTCGACAACACCTCAAGAACACCTCGAGAACCTCAACGATGTGCTCCGATGTGCTCTGCGGAACGTTATTACCATGCCAGAAGATGTTGACTTTGCTGTTAAAACTGGTGAGTTTACTGAAGAGTGGTGAAGTTTTAACCCAAGCTAAGACTGGGGGTGGGGTGTATGATGGAGAATCATCAACATTACTGCTGTTGGTTCAGAGAGATCTGTTTCTCAGTGATTGTAATCAAATAACAAGAAATAGTTGTATATCTGGTATTCATCAAGATTGTGTCAAACACCACTTGTAAGTAGATTGTTTGTTCAGGAAATACAAGTTTGTACATAAAATATCAAATATTCTACACATTTGTTGATGTAGCTTTATAATTCTAGAGATAATAAGTCTATAAATTAACCTTTCTCCAGATAGTGGGAACCAGAGAAGCCCTATGCAGTTGCATATCCCAAGAAGGAAGGGATGAATGAATTATTGTTCAATCATACTTGCTATTAGTATCCACAGCAAAAGAAACCACAGCTCTAATTCAGCTTTAATCATGTTAATATAGGAATATTTTAATTTGGAGAAGAAAATGCATAACATTTTAATTTATCAGATAAAAGTTTAATAAATCAAATATAATTTAGCTGTAAAAGCCTTTTACCCTCTTAAAACGATAAAGTAATGTCACAACTGTAACATAACAAAACAAATGAATAAAAATAATCCCTAAGAATTCATAAATAATAATAATAATAATAATAATAATGATATATTTTTGTTATAAATCAAAATACATTATGATGGTAAATTTAAATCTATGGCATAGTAGTTACCTGTGCTGATAGAAATAGGACAACCTTCTCCTTTTGTCCCTTTAGCAGTTGTCTCCCCATCTGGACAACATCCATATCTGGTGGCGGAACATAGGATAGGGATGTCCGAGCCTCTCCGTCCCTGGAAGTCAAAGATTAAACTAAAAATATATTGCAAAATTATCCATGATAGTACATTTACTGTTTTCTCCAAAATAAAATAAATTTTACAGTAATTATGACAAATGGAACTTTAAATGGAATATTAAAAATAGTTTTTAATAGTAAAAGCATTTAAGTGAGCTATATAAACATAAACAGTCTAATGTCATATTTTCAACATTCTTATATTAAATATGTAATATGTTTTAACAAATTAAAACAATTAAATGACCTAAATAAACATTAAAAGTCTAAACAGTGTGACATTTTTGACATTCTTGTACACATCTGGACAATAACATGATAATAAAGGAGAGAAAACACAACCCAGGCATACCACCATATTTCATTTAATAAAAATATCTCATATCTGGACAATACTATAATAATGAAGGACAGATAACACAACCCAGGTATACCACCATATTTCATTTAATAAAAATATCTTATATCTGGACAATAATATAATAATGAAGGACAGAGAACACAACCCGGGCAAACCACCATATTGAAAGATATTTCATATCTGGACAATAACATAATAATGAAGCACAGAGAACACAACTCTGTGCACCACCATATTGAAAAATATCTCATATCTGGACAATAATATAATAATGAAGCACAGAGAACACACCCCGGGCAAACCACACTATTTCACATTATAAAATTGTCTCACGTAACACACATTTACATGGCCACATCACCGGCTGTGGATAGTGTAATAATACTTCCAACAATTTCCCCTTCAGTGGATTATGATTTCCGTACTATGTTATTAACCACACTACATGGTGTTAAGTAAAGATAGGCCATAGATCAACTGGGTACTTATAACACAAGCAGGCCCTTCAACAAAAGGAGGCTTCTTAGTCAAGGTAGCTCAGTGTGTGTTACCAAGATCACCTGCATACAATTGTAGAACAGATAGCAGAGTCTGCGGCAGATGATGGACGATGTTGTTTATTTCGATACTTAGTCACAACTTGGATTACTGCATTAACTGACATCTTGTCGACATGTTACACAGTATGACAGTAATTATATCCAATATCTGAAAACAAGTTTTTCTGTTTAGTGTATGCTCTAATTAGTGGGTCATATGACACAAGCTATAACACTTTAACACTTGTTAGCATAGGTGTAAATACATGAATTTATCCTTGTCTAGTAGAGTTTGGTCCGATTTGGAATTTGATGGATGGACCGACATACGTCCAACTAAACATAGTAGATGGCCACTGACAGCTTACTCTAGAATATTTAATACATCAAAGTGATGCTGGATTAACTGTTAAGAATGGCATCAATCATTCCTGTTGTTATATTCATACATATTGTTGTGATAACATATTAATTTTGTTTGTAACTTTAGCATCCAAATAAGACAAAATGTTCAACATGGGAAACATGAAAAATATGCAGATGCAAATTATTGTTACAAAGGCATGTATACTTGCTAAATCAATATATTCATTCAGTCATAAACACTACAATTAAGTTATGTAAATGTACACATTCTATTACAATAGTATAGTACTTATTCTTCATTGAAAGTTCTTTTTTTTTTACAGGAAATTAATTGATATATATGTACTTGATATTACATGTATATTTCTAAAGAAAAATCAAGTTATTTATAACTGTTTTTATATTAAATCCATGCAGGAAGTGAACTCTATCCAAAAGATAAATTGTCTATTCACCAACATGAAATAAATTGTCTATTCACCAACATGAAATAAATTGTCTATTCACCAACATGAAATAAATTGTCTATTCACAAACATGAAATCAGTCAAATAAATATTGGATGGAAAGAAAATGGCACTACATGTATTTGATTTGCTGGTGGCCAGGTTAGCCCAAAAGTCGGGGAACTTTGTAGATTTCCTGACATGAACAACAACATTACCCTCAGGATGGTCATGATATTATAAATATTCCTAAACCAGATCTCCCTTTTCCTCGACAGATGTGGAAACTACTGACTCCTCTGAAGATTCCATAGACAAACCTCAGACAGACAGTAAACAGTATGCAAATGATTCCATTGGTATTCTGGGATCTTGGTTTAGACTGAAATCTTGTTTGTAGAACAGGAAAGAAAATAGACAGTATGGATAATAGAATTCTAAAGAGGAAAAGATTCATGGTGTATAAAAAGAAATATCACAGTGGAAACCATAGACATATATTTTTTTAATTATTAAAAACTTTGAGGTGCATGTATGTTGGTTGAGTGGGATTGTAATCAATAGAATTGTCTTTCATGCCAAGACTAAAATACTTGCTTTGCAGAAATCGTTTAGATTATGGCGTACTGATGCTCGCTACTTTAAAACAAATAACAGTTAACCTTCTTTGACATACAAGTGCTTCTTTGAGTATACAAGTGCTTCTTTTTGATCGGTTACCCAAGACTTCTCATATTCACATTGGATTCAACAATAAATTTCCTCCTAAATGTTAGGCTTGTGAGTCAGGGACATGAACACCCACGACTCCTTCAACGCAAGTACAAAAACCACAGGAGTTTACCAGACATACTTAGTGGTTTGTGGGTGAGACTGACTAAGCAAACCAGTAGTACAGAGGTTTAGATAAGTAGTGGCTATAAGCACTACAGTACCTACAAAATACAATGCCAGCTTGCCACCATAAAGATGAACAATTCCAAGATGGCTGCTAAATTACTTAGTCCTTATCTCTTATGAATTGAGTGTTTGTAATCTGGATCTGAAATATTGTATTTTAATTTGGTTGCTATTTTGTGTTATGACGAATGAATTAGTGGTTTATGACATGGCAGGAATACTTCACCCTTAACAAAAAAAAATCCAGTAATAATAATTTAATTGTGAAACATTTTGAAAAAAAGGTTACACAATAAGTGCATTTCAGCTTATACCAAACAGATGATGGCCCTCCTGGTTGAGACACATGGCTACACATTTTGTATGTAGTAATTCTAAATGAAAATTGCACCAAATGAACATTGACACTCACATTTGGAACTGTGTTTGTTTAAGTGAAATACACTTTACATGGTACAAGAAAAGCACATCGCTCATGTCAGTACAGGAAATAAAGAATAGTTCTACATGCATTATGCAAGCTCAAGTCATCTCTCTACTAGCATAACAGCATTTCAATGAATTCTCTTTTTTTTTTAAAGTAAAATTTGTTTCAAAGCAATTACCTAGAAACATGCAGTTAAAAGTTAACTTTCAAGGTATCTGCAGAAGCTATTGCAAATCTGAAGAAGAAACAAAAATAATTTTCCATTTCAAATAAATTCCTTGTAGATTATACCTCTCTCATTAAAACCGTGTACAATTTGTGAACTCAGCAACTAACTGCCAGAATATATGAGTGAAAGTTGAGATCTGGCCCTGAGATTCCAAAACATTCTTGAGTACAATTTCATGCTCAACTAAAAAAATGTTTTGTTCACAAATCCCTATTTAAAATTTGAGCTTGAGCATGAAAGCGTTCTCAAAAAGTTTTCGGAATCAAGGTGCCTGATCTTACCAGTAATTAGATAGAAGCTACCATTTTCTTTCTACTTATTAACCATCACTGTATGCTGTAAGTTCCTGATCATCACTGGTCTATAGGAGGGTTAAGAGAAACTGTGGTTTTCTATTCATGGAACCGCGCCAAGAGGTTTGAGAAATTGTGGGATGGATTGGTTGGGGCGATTAAACATGATATGATTCAACAGACAAGACATAGGTAGAGAGGAAAACCTGACTGTAGACACCTACCCATATCTGAGGCCATAGTTATTTAATTCCCTGGTTTACAGATCTACAGACCCGATCTTTTTCCACTTTATAAAAACACAGTTATTTTTATCATATTCCACCGACAGGATACTAGTCTTTAGAAAATTATAATAATAATAAATGGTAAAGGAAAAAGGCTGGTTTAAAGACCTCAAACCCCATTTTTATAAAAAATAAAATAAAATAAAAACCCCATAAAAATAAAAATTGTTATTTTTGACTGTCCAAGTAGCCAAAAGTAACCCAGAAAGATCCGCAAACCAGGGAATCAAATAACTACGGTCTAATATAAAGAAATAGCTTGAAATCAATGGACAGTAATTGGAATTAGTCTTGAGGGACTGTTAGTGCATTCCTTTGCCATTCAGGAAGGGTGAACATGTTCTATTTCCTCAAATAAACACATACTCTACTTCCCCTAATAAACACCTGGGTTTTGATTCACAATTTTGGCAGCGTTCCGACCCAGATAGCCCTCAATCATGTCAATTACAGGCTGGTGTTTAGTGGACGTTTGATGCCCAGTGCCTAGCTCTCTTGTAATGACCATTAAAGTATATAGACCAGGGTATCGTTTCTCGGAGCTCTCATATATCCACTATGAGACCGTAGCACTCTCATAAGTGCACGATCCCCATGTATTAGAGATTGCTACAAGAGTCTTTATGGTCTAGTAGTAGATATGAGAGCTTCGAGAAACAATACCCTGGAAAAAAGTTAAATACCTCCCCTAACATATTGAGACATAGTACTGCTAGTCCGTGTCACACCTTGTTCTTACTCAAATATTCCTATTCCAAATATCACCCTAGATCAGATAGACAAGTCTAGATTACTGGAGAACAAGAGGGTAAAGAATTTCAGCGGCTCGATCTTTCATATAAATATAATACCAATCAATTAGTTTATATTTAAACCCTCTGAGACTATGCTATTAAATATGTTTAAATCATTGCAGACCCCTATGCATTGACCCCTATTTCGTAGATTATCTCAGTTAATAATCTGCTGAATTTGCACGTGCGGGTATGGGAAGAAGAGCATCAGCACGTGCAAATCGAGCTTTTTTACCCGTTCCTTCTTTCGAAAATCGTCCCTCTGCATAAAATAATGCTTAGAAAAATTATTTGGTGATCGTTATATAAACTGATTTTGTATTACTGGTGCAATATTTATTTATTTTTAAATTTTGGTTAGGGCAAATGAAATAAGAAAATGATATTTTTTTTGTTTTTCATTCCATGAAGTATTTACCGAGATAATCTACGAAATAGGGGTATCAATGCATTTCATGCCAAACTATAAGTGGCTTTTCTGTACTGGCTTGTTGGTATTGCTATAGCATATTGTGGGCTGTCATCCCAATAAAAACAGGTCACCATAAATTCACTGAGAATACACACACTAAAATGGTTGTAAAATGCAGAAAGGTAAATGAAAAAAAAGTATTTTCTGTTTCTAAGTTCTCTGTTGGTTTTATATATATGTACTTGGAACTTAATTCATTTGGGGAAAAAAAGTAATTACATTGTAAGTTAATATGTATTTTCTTCCGTATTTATCCCCATAAATTCATCATGGAAAAACAATCACATTTTCTCACTTAATTTTCTTCTGCATGTCTAAAATAGTTAAACAACATATTACAAGACAATACAAAGTGCTAATTGAAACAACCGTCATGGCAAACAACACGCTGTTGATATGTTGATATTCTGGTTCAAATCCGGTCGTTGACGGGCGATTCACAACCTAGCAGACAATGAGTACGCTGCAAAGACGTAGTACTGATCACTAATTGATGGCGCAAGCGTGTGTAAATCTCATACACACATCATGTAAAAATAACAATACACATTCTCTCCACCATCTGTAGCTGACGAGTTGTCACACATCGTTACATAACTCCTCGTGTTTCCAGAAATGATGGAGAGAAAAAAAGCGCAATCGACCGAGTATTATCGCAGGTTTTATGGCCATTGATGAGAAGGAATATATCACAGGTTATCAGAGACTGAAGATAACAATGTGATAACAACATGGGCATGAGCCAAGAGGCATCTGATTTTTTATTTCTGCAATGGTTTGCATATGGTAGAGGGATAGACCAGAGTAGATAGATGTTACAGCAAGACATGTGATGTACATGTAAGTGATAGAGGGGTGATATAGAACTCCAGACCAAAGTTGGTTAAATTAATATTTAGAAAATACACTGTTCTAATTACAGCAATATATTTTTTTATTGCTTTGGGTTTTGTTTTTAAAATAATTTTATTGAGGTTTTTTAAAATAAAAAATATTCATAAATTTGGACAAGAATAATAATGTCATTGCAAATTGGCCTAATGGTAGGGTGTGCAATATATGGAAGTTCTGCAATATCAAGTAAAATATTTGACATAGAATTGATGGGACTTCTTTATCTATGCAATACATTCTCACCAATGTTGAAATGATACTTTGAGCTATACAAGTTTTTACTAGTATATTAATTATCATGTAATCGCAACCTGATGTTTTCTCATGCTATATTTGCTCTTCATATGCATGATACTCCACAGATAATTTTAAAACATTTGCAAATATATTCAAATTTCCTAATTTAAAAAATACATAACTTTTTAGACATATCATACATATAGCTACATCTAGACTATATTACGATAGTAAAATCATTATAAAACACTTTTTAGGAATTATCAAACTTTACTGAAGATAATTTGAGGCATATCTTTAAACATGTGAAGCTCTATAATATATATGATTAGACTGACTTGCTAGCGTAATTTTCATCAAAGGAGTACTAGTATATGACATGGTGGTCTACAGCTAATAATAGAGTGAACTTAACGACATAATCTAGACATGGAATCTGAGACGATGGGCAGAAATCCTGATTATAAATTGATTTTAATTTCCATTTGCCGATTCTGCATGGTAAATAATTAAACTTGTAGATACAAGTGTAGGAAGATGTCAATGTTTACTGTACACATTAATACAGCAAGACATGCTGATAGTGTTCAATTTAATTTGCTGAAAGATATCTTAAATAGATAGAGAGACAGATCCTAATTTGACCAGATTCACTGTAGAGATTACAGTATAATTAACATTAAGGCAATTAGTAGTTTGCGATGTGACTGTTAATTGTCAACAATTTATTGTAATAAGAAAACATGCTAATAGGAGTGGCTTTTGAAAAGTATAAACATTGAAAATTGGTTGGATGTTTTTAGGAATATATTTTGTTCCTAAAAGTAATTGTCACATATATTTATGAAAGATTCCTGCTGCGATGTTAAAAAACATCACTCACTCCTATAAGAATTAAAACAAATTGGTCTTTCTTTCCATTTAATATATATTAGCATTTCCTTCCATGTGGAAAAATAAAGCAACATAGAACACAACTATAATAATGTTCCAATCAAGTCACACTCAAGATAAAAATTTTGTTAGTAATTTTCTTAAAGTTCTAAAAATATACAAATAATATGTTAATATGTTTAAATTATAAAATTAATAAACTTAAGTTTTAATATATATTTTTTTTAAATAAAATAAAATAAAAAGAAATAAAATTAAAAAACTCTTTAAAAAATACTTTTAAAGTTTAAAATACATTGCAGGTAATTCCATTGATATTTCGACAATGAAGTCATCATCCCACTAGAATCCCAAACAGGGCTGCGTTCAGGACACAATACAATTTTATACATTACACTATGCTACTTTTCTACAATGTAGTGGCTGGCTGAACAATTTTGTAGCAAAATAGCAGGAAATCTGTTTGCACATGCATCCAGTCCATTCCCTCCATGCTTTACGTTTTCCTACTATTTGCTACCAAACACTACGGGCTCAAAAGTTGGAGCAAAAATTAGTACTACGTAGTACTACCAGTGTCGACTATTGTAGGATATGTAGCAAAAGGTAGCAGAATTTATTGTGTCCTGAATGCACCTCAGGTACAATGACCTACTACTGTATTCAAGGTAACATGCCTTCCCTAAATGAACATGCACACAAAGGTGTGGAATAACTCCATGGTGGATTTGAACCCAGAAAGAGGTCAGTGCCATTGAGACAACGCCCTCCCCATAGCAGGCTTAAAGCCAGATGGCAGGGTACCATATAATGATAATCCCTCCTAGATGTGTTGACCAGTTAATAGATTAGACAAACAGACTGGTCAGGGGTGTGATGGGTCATTCCAATGGTGGACAGGTTTCACGAAGAGGTGCTAGAATTTTTGCCAATTTGTATGTAAAGGTGTATATAAATATGGAATGAATAGAGTAATCATATATTGGAGATACTTGCGATATTTGAGGTACTGACCACCCATAATAGGCCTACTTATGTGACACTCAATGCACCTAGATTTATATTATTATTATTATTTTATAATTGGGGTTTTTAGAACTGCTTTCAAGATTCTTTCACTTAAAATCGTGGCTTGTCAGTTTCATGGCAGAAGGAAACCCGCAACACATGTAACTGAATGATCCAGTAAACCGGCGATCATCAGCTAAACATTCAAATGTAATATCAGTGTTGTGAACACGATGTTATACAATATTATCGACCTATAATAATATAGTCCTTTATTAACAAATGCATTATTAATATCTATTTTAACTCATTAACTGCTGAAGGAGATCAGAGGCCTATTTAGAAATTCAATGGGAAGAGGATGGGTTAATATCCTTTCTGATCACATCTCCAGGAAACATATGTATTTTTGCTAACTCATTATTTGAATTATTCGTGAAACTGGCCATTGTTCAATGTTTACCTATCTACCGTCTTGCTTTGATCACCCTTCAGGGATTTTCATGGTGCTAACATATTTCATTCATAACTTGTCTGATGGGGTTAACGTAAACATATATCATCGTATTAAAGGGTCATGGTATTAGTTCAAATTGGTAACAATCTTTACCAATTAAATACCATAAATGTTTGTCCATTGACTTATTAGAATAGTGTGTAATGCCTTTAAGTAGGAGATATAGGGTATGAGATAATGCTATTATCGTAACACAGGTTCGTAAATACAGACTGATGTATAGACAGTGATGCTTTAAATGTCTGATAGTAAACACACACATTGTAATAATGATAATAATAATAATAATAATATTGATAATGATAATAATAATATTGTTTATGATGATAATAATAATAATAATAAATAAATAAATAAATAAATAAATAAATAAATAAATAAATAAATAAATAAATAAATAA
>JAUTBV010145132.1:0-11035 GCA_032361325.1 Lepetodrilus fucensis | reverse complement strand
TACTGAAATAGCAACCTCTTCACATCAGTTACCCATGTATGTCTATTTACATTATCCAGTGATTTAAGCATATAATATATGGTACAATGGTACATGTGGATCTAGAACTTTTCAGCAATAATCATCACCAGGCCGAGAGATTACAAAACTTTATGTACGATTTCATGCTCCAGCTAAAATTTTATGTGTGGATTTGTGAACAAAATTTTGAGTTTGATCATGAAATTGTACTTAAGAAAGTTTCGTAATCTTGGGGCCTGGTTTCACTGTGCACAATAACACTGCATATAGTTGTTATGAAATTAATTACAATTGTCCATCTACCATCCATGAAAATATTGCATTTATTAATTTAAACTTTTTCTCTGTTGATGACAACCAGAGATCCCTCCAGGCCCCGAGATTACGAAATTTTGAGTACGATTTCATGCTCAAGCTCAGATTTTATTTGGGAATTTGTGAATAAAACTTTGAGTTGAGTATGAATTCCATACTCAGAGAAGTTTCATAATCTCGGGGCCAGGAATGTTATTTATTGGTACTTGTTTTGTGACCAATCCGGCAGGAAGATATTCAGGTATTTCAGTGGGAACATTTCAATACCTAGTTGTATCCTGTCACAAGGGTCAACAACATCATTAAATTATAAGGTGAAGGTTTGGAAGCAATGAAATAGTATGAAGCACTGGTATTGGGTCCAATATGAGAGTCTAGTGGTGAGTGACCTCCCTTGAGTGACCCCCTCCTTCCTGGGTTGTTGCAGGGTCTCCAGCAGATCGGGCAGAGCTGGAGGTCGGGGATGAGATTGTGGAGGTCAACAACAAGAATGTGGAGAACTGCAGCCATTCTGAGGTCATCGCTTACATACATCAGGTCAGTACCCAGACATTTGTAATTATATTTTTAATTATATTTTTAATTGGGGTTTAGAGTCGCAGGAGGAAACCTACAACAATTGAATGTTGCAGTAAACCTGCGAGCACTGGCTGCATGGTACAGATAGACCAAGGATGATATCTGCATTGCCATTCTACAGATAGTGCATCTTATCAATATCGTGTCAGAAATGTAACTTTCATGAACATTGCTACCAGGCCCTTGGCGCAGAATTTGAACTTGGGACCTTTGGCTCTGAAGTCCAAATGTTCACTCCATTTGTAATTAAGAGCCACCTTGGTCCGACTGATACTGATGGTGATCGGAGGTTTACTGCAACATTCAGTGCTATGGATGTTGTGAGTTTCCTCCTTCCATAAGCTGGCAAGCTGTGATATAAGACTAAGTGATATAAGAGTATTCAAAGCAGGTCTAAACCCCAATATAAAAAAAATAATAAAAATTAAGAGCCAATAGTGGAAAGTTGGGTGAGACACTTGGAATGAGACAGGTGAAATCTGGGTGAGACATATTGTAGGTGAGACAGATGACATCCTAGCTGGTGAGGCAGACAGAATGTGGGTGAGACAGATGATATCTGGGAAAGACGGATGGGATCGGGTGAGGTGGGGTGTGGGTGAGACAGATGAAATATGGGTGAGACAGGTGGGGTATTGGTGAGACAGATATCTGGATGAGACAGACGAGATTAGATCTGGGTGAGACAGGTGAAATCTGGGTGAGACAGATGAGATCTGAGTGAGACAGATTAGATCTGGGTGAGACAGGTGAAATATGGGTGAGACAGGTGGGATCTGGGTGAGACAGATTAGATCTGGGTGAGACAGGCGAAATCTGGGTGAGACAGATGAGATCTGAGTGAGACAGATTAGATCTGGGTGAGACAGGTGAAATCTGGGTGAGACAGATGAGATCTGAGTGAGACAGATAGGATCTGGATGAGACAGATGAGATCTTGGTGAGACAGATGAGATCTGGGTGAGACATTTGAGATCTGGATGAGACAGGTGTGATCTTGGTGAGACCAATGAGATCTGGGAGAGACAGATGAGATATGGGTGATCACGACCGATGAGATCTAGATGAGATATGTGAGATATGGGCGAGACAGAATTTTCTTGAAATTATTTTAGAAAATAATTAAAGGGACCCATTGGAAAATACTGTACTAAATTTAGTGTAATTTTTTCACGTCAATAAAGAATGCTCTATAAACAGTTTTCTTATTTTGACAACTTTTGATTTCAATCCATGTATATTTCCAATGCATGAACATTATTAAATTATTAAATATTACTACCAATGTCAATATTACAATATCTCTGCTATAAAATCATCATGCAATGTCTATAAATAAATAAATATATACAAAGTAAACAGAGCAAGTTAATACTTTGAATACATGTTAAGTTCACACTAAGTCTTTAGGTACGTATGAATGCAGTTTAGTAAAGTGTTCTATTAGGATCAGAGAATTAAAAAAGTTAACTCTAAATGTGTTGAAATGTGAACGGGTCACATCTTCTAGAGACAGGCTTTGTGTGCAGCCTGAAAGTTAGTGACTTTTAACCCTTTCTGCAGATCAAAGATGTTATTACCTTAGGCAAAGACTTGGGTTTGAGGCATGAAAGTAAATATTTACAAAGTTCCCATTGGTCAGTGCTTTAATCTAAAGCCAACGTCACCTCTCACTCCCCCTTACCCACCTTTCTCCCCCAACCTCCACCCCTAATAGTTTCCACAGGTAGCTGGCCCTGACTCTGAATTGTAATCCTCCCCACCCCCTACTGGAGTGATTTTTATCCATGCTGCAAGGGGCCCCCAAGTCTGACCTAGATTGCATGTCAGCCATGTTGAATTATTGGCATAGCTGAGAGGTGATTATAGAGACCATAGCCAGACCAAGTTGACAGGGAAATAGGCTGAACGGAGATCACCCACGGCCCTACCCCTCATAGGATACCAACAGGACGGTAGTGGCCTAACCCTGGTGCAGATTGGAGTCAATATTTGTGTGATTGCAAGGAGTGAGTTGTACAGGTGAGACCAGTACCCCTCAGGTGAGAGAGAAGTCTGTGTGACAGTGCGTGTGTGATGGTTAGTGGAGGTGGTGATTCAGTGTGTGTGTGTGTGTCAGACTCTCACAGTCGACGACCTCACAGTTAACCCACCAGCCCTATTCCTCCCCTCAACTCTACATCGCTTTTGTTTCTCTTCGGCAGTGCATCCAATCCAAGTCAATCTGTCTGAGGGTAAAGCGACCAAAGAATCAACAGAGTGAGTATACTGTACATCACATCATGTCACATCACATGGCAGTTGTCAGAAATGGTTGTACAATGTACAGTGTTTGTTTTGATTTCCTAATTGGCTGTATGTATCATTGGCATACAGCATGAATTGACCAGTAGCCAGTGTCCAGCACAGTAGCCCTGGAGTGACCAGTATGGCAGTAGGCCACTGCTGTCCCTGCTTACCTGATCAACAGGTGACAACTCGTTAGGAGTATGACTGCTAAGGTGTCGATTGCTAATTAAGTTAGTGATTGGTCGTGTATTATGTACAATATGTTTTTTAGTATTAATATATTTACAAATTTATTGTTATATTTTTTCTTCTTAACTTTATTTTTGTTTATGTTTAGATTTGTATTAGTAGTAGATTATACCCATTATTGACTGCTTGTCATGGACTATCTTGAAATGGAAAAATGGTATCTCGTTATCATGCATTGCAGCCAATTCTATTGTAATTTTTCTGTTGGTTGAATACACGACTTGATACAAGTCGCTTACAAATTTACATATCTGATTCTGCATATATATGATCTGGATATTTATAAATACATGTTGTATCTCGCTTTAACAATTCTCCATTCAACAGCCAGATTTTACTGTTAATCCCTCAATGTCAAGGTCATTTTCTCAATTATTTCTTTGTCCAGCCACACCCCGGATTTGTCACCTAAGCTCAACCCCTTTCTGAGTTCCTTGCAACATACCCAATGTAATTTACCTGCCGCGAGTGACTCTCGCTGCAATATGACTTTGGGAATGTACATTACATGCTTTTAGTTTGTTCGGGCGCCATTGTAGTGGTGCGAGGGTTTGACAATGACTCTGTGTAATTCCCCCAGGCCTGTTGTCACAATGAGCTGGAGACACGGTTCACATACTTGCTGGGCCGGTCCCATGTTTACTACAGAAGCAGTTAACTCTGAAGACTGTTAGTAGTGGGATCTACAGCTGGCCGGTCTTCCCACAGGTACATCTGCCGGCAGTATGAGGATTAACGTGATTACAGTGTGTAGCATCTGTTTAGGATCACGTACAGAGTCTATATTACAACAGTTATCAACAGTGTGCACTGGGCTATATAGTGGGCATGATATCAACAGTGGACACTTGGCATGATATTAACAGTGGGCACTGGGCATGATATTAGCAGTGGGCACTGGGCATGATATTAACAGTGGGCACTGGGCATTATATGAACAGTGGGCACTGTGCATGATATTAGCAGTGGGCACTGGGCATGATATTACAAGTGGGCACTGGGCATTATATGAACAGTGGGCACTGTGCATGATATTAACAGTGGGCACTGTGCATGATATTAACAGTGGGTACTGGGCATGATATTAACAGTGGACATGCACAATATCAATGGTGGGCACTGAGCATAATAGTATCAACAGTGGATACTTAGCATATCAACAGTAGCCACTGGACAAGATATTAACAGTAGGCAATAGGCATGATATTATCAACAGTAGGCACTGCAGTGGGCATGATATCAACAACTTTGGCACTGGGCATGGTATCAACAGTGGGCAATGGGCAAGATATTAATAATGAGCACTCATGATATGAACAGTGGGCAATGGGCATGATATCAACAATTGGGCACTGGATATGAACAAACTAGTGGGCATTTTCATTGATTGCTAATCCCATCAAATTGATAATCGGAAATATGTATTTATGTTTTAAAATTTGAAAGACATTCATTGTGTTAATTAATCTTTCCCGTAGTTTTAACAATTAACGCAAGAAGAATGTGCAAACAATCATGTTTATACGGAAGTGGTTGGTGGCTTGCCCAGTGCACGTCTTTCCCTAACAGTTAAATTTAAATAGGATTGTACGTACTTGCAGGAACTGACATCTAACAAATTGATTTTATTTCCTTGTTAATATACATATATCAGTTTTATACGGTTTGGAGGTACTTTGAATTCTGTTTGCAAAATCATATTACCTTACCATGATTGTCAGTTTCTGGATTCGATCAGAAATGCATGGATTGGTATCATTGTTATTTATTCAAGATTCCAATAATTTTATAGACTCCTTCTATCATGTTGTCTATAGATATTGATAATTTCATTTATGATATACTATTAATCTTCTTATATAAATCCTCCATTCAGCTGTTAATTGAGGCAAGTCCTAGGTAATGGACGGATGTATTTCCAATCCTAGTTAGCAAAAATTTAGGATAAGTAAGTGCAACCTTTAGTATAAGTGATAAAGACAGATTGTGACGAATCAATAATTCTCCTCCTTTCATGCTCCTTCCGCCTCCCCACCTCCCCACCTCCCCACCTCTCCCCACCTGCCACTACCCAGCACTATTGCAGGGGACAGTCCACGTAGGAAATACCATAATGTAAATCAAAAGAATATTGATTGAATTAGTGCTTTACCACATTGCAGCAGGAATATCTCACCCATACATGACAATCAAAAGTATATAGCTTTCATTGTAAATAATTGCTTGACAATTAACAAAGTCAACTAGGTGTGACTGTATTTGTTTACCTAGTCAAGCTTCATTGCTCACTTGTAGTTACAATTTATTGAAAGTAAACTTTTTAGGTAGGACCTGCTGGAGTGTAAGCTCCATTGAATCAAAAACTTTTATTACTAAAATGCTTTAGAATCTGGTTAGCTAAACTAGTGATAAAAAACCTAAAGGTGGAAATAATATTCCACTTATACTTATATTGTATACTATGTAGTGTTTCTCTAAACTTTTGACTTAACAATCAATTGTCACAACAACTGGTCTGAGCAATGGGGTCCAGGCACAGATTTCTTGAAGCAAACTTGAGGTTGACAATTTGCTCAGCTGAGGTTTCTCCCATTGACCAGGCCCCGAGATTACGAAACTTTCTGAGTACGATTTCATACTCAACTCAGAATTTTGTTCATAAAACGTTGTGTGACGTCATAACCCTAGACCATTCAGGCTATGACGTCACATGACGTTTTATGAACAAAATTCTGAGTTGAGTATGAAATCGTACTCAGAAAGTTTCGTAAACTCGGGTCCAGAACAACTTCGTGAATGGTTAAAGATTGACATTGAAAAACAGATGAAACATTAGATGTAGTCGTGTGTGATATTACAAAATGTTGATAATTGCCGGGAAATTACGAAACTTTCTGGATACGATTTCTTCCTCAACTTATGTTTTGTTTAAGAATGTTGATTCAATTCACAGACATTTATAAGCTAGAGAATCCGAGATAAAGAGAATACATACAAATTAGTAGTTATTGATGCTTGATATACCAGAACAAATCAATACGGTTTGTTTCGTAATTGGCTAGCTAATGCTCTACTTGGCGTAATTGCGGTACCGTATTTGCATAACAAGGCCAACGTAACGCTATTTCTATGGAGCACGTCGACACACCAAGAACATTTTATCAGAACAGAACAGAATTTATTTTCTCATAAATCATGCAATATGATACAGAGAAATAGTAATAATATATATGCACAAGAAAGATAGAGAACACACATTATACATATATACATGGTTGTACAATTAACATGTTAAAGAAGTGATAGGCCTGCTTTAATATATTTACATAATTTAAATATGCCCTGCTTTAATATATTTACATAATTTAAATAGTAATTTTATCCACACACAGGGATAGTCCCCGGAACATTATTTCTTTGTACCACCAAAACTATACTCAAAACAAGTAGACAGATCCAGAACACGGACTATGCGACCACAGGGACAGAATGATGTATCCCTACACCATCTCCAAGTATTATTTTCAAAGTAATCCAGGCTCCGATATTACAAACGTTTGTTTTAGTACGATTCCATGCTCAACTCAAATTTTTTGTTCACAAATCACCGTATAAAATTTGAGCTTGAATTTGGAATCTATTCAAAACTTTAGTAATCGGGCCCGGCGGATGAGGATTATAGGTAGTCCATCAATTTAACCAAATTAATCATATCCACCTGTCATATAACATGCCCGTCAAGGAATAGTACTATACATTATTAAAATAAGCTATTGACTTTCAATAGCACCCACCTTCGAAATCGCAAGAACCCAAATTTTCTCGATGTGGTGATCGCGACGGACCAGCTTCGAGACGTCTTGATCATTTAATAACTGACTAATGTCCGGTTTATAACCTCTGAAGTCTACGTTTTTCACTGGGATATAGCGAGCATATCTGTCGTTGTGTACAGGCCTTGGGCAATGGCGATTCTTCAGTAGGGAGTTAGACAAGGTTGAGCAATACAAAGGCCCCTATTCTATAGTTACGCGGATAAATGAGACTCGCTCTGACATTTGGGGCTATAGACATCGCCGTCAGTGGACTTATCAGGGGATTTATGAATACAATTCATAAGGGATAAGATACTGACTGACCAAGATTAATTATATAATTATTATATCATGTCATATGTGAAAGTTAGTTAATTTTGAACGTAACAACTGCCAAGAAGTGAACATTTAACTTTTCCCCTGATGAACTAGCTAGGCACATACGCTGCGCTTTGGGGCATTTCCGGTTGCCTTCAGCATGGAGAGAGTTAATTTAACTCTTTTTGGACAGTCTTTGACATGCTATTATAGCAACAACGGCCCAAGGATTGCGAAACATTATTTTAGTACAATTTCATGCTCAACTCAAAGTTTTGTTAACAAATCCCATATAAAAGTTGAGATTGAGCATGAAAAGTGTTTCGTAATCTTGGGTCACAGTGTCGTTATTAACAAAACATATTTGATTATCCAGTTCTTTCAGAACGGCGTAGACTACCTATTCAACATATAACGTATTATTTTTAACATTACGTGTTTGATTACAAAGAAAACGCAACTGCCGATGCGCATAAAAATCCATTCCTACGAATATGTCAATTTGATTATTTGCGCGTAATTTACGTCCATGTAAATGAAGTGTTTTGTAATATCTTGCTGAGACTAACCAGCACCCATGGCACCTGGGAATTCCATTTTTTCAACCATATATAACAGGATCTGTCTGCTGGATTAATGAGATAAGCAGATACTCTATAAAACACTTGGTCGCATACGGCAAGAAGAACGTTTGAATGCAGTCATTCCGTTTGCTGTCCACGAGAAATCCAAAGCCGAAACCGTTCCGTGTTCGAATCCAGGCCCCGGGATTACGAAGCTTTTCTGAGTACGTTTTTATTGCTCAACGCACGTGCTATGCTCAATACCGTGACGTTTTCTGAACAAAATTCTGAATAATCAGGAGCCCATGTAATAGGTACAACCTCATTCCATACACGAGGTGTAGCCTACTGTTGTGGGGGTAACATTGTAACGTTTGTGCGACTCTCTGCAATCATTATACTGTACAACCACCGCTTGCTCATCGTCAGTGTAAAATGGCTCATTGATCTCTCGGTAAGATATTGGTGTGGTCGAGTTATGCTGCCATCGTAAGCAGGTTATGTAAGGGACATCACTGATATGTGGGGAAAACTACGTAAAACCCCAAACTCAACATATGTCGTACATAATTAATTATGTAATTCTTCAAAGCGAAATAATCATTTGTAATATATACAGCTAATAAGCGATTTAACCCTTTCCCTGCTGGATTAGGCAAAGGCACTGTTCATTAGGGTATCTATGGTTGCCTTTAGCGGGGATGGAGAGAAATATGCTAATAGTATTCAATAGACAGCTTATAAACGTGTTTTGTATCATGTAGTCTTAGGGGAATAATATTCATCTCCCGGAAGTTCACTTTGATTGAAACAACTCATCCTAAATATTGGAATTTGAGCACATAATTTTTCAAAAGTATTTCTAGGACTATTTACTTCACAAAATTGTAATTTGTATTGATGAACATTAGTTGAATCTTCGTACACATATCACTTTGTCTTTCTATATCTCCATGACGCTAACTATATAGTGTGATACCGTATACACGTTCTAAATTTTGTGAAAGTTGTGTATGCCTTTATGGGCCCCTTTAAAATATAGAATTATTATTATTTTATATTTCTTAAAAAGCAGCACAATTACGGCGTTAATTCTGAGACTACATGTTGATGATCTGCCTCTGAGAGTATTACACGTTTTTGAGTACGCACTTACATGCTCAACTCAAGGTTTTGTTCACAAATCATCATGTACCATATGAGCTTAATGCAAGAAATCATACTTTAAAAGTTTCGTAATCTTGGGGCATGACATATTAATCGTACAGTTGTTTGTCTACGTAAATGCCAGCTGTTCTTTTCATCTTAGGTGATACATTGATAGTTACAGGTTGTAACTGATTCTAATTGTAATTGATTTATTTATTGACCCGAACTAAACAAGATTCGGAACTAGCCAACTTACCGTACATAATAATGAAAATACTTTGTTTTTCTAAATGGATCCTACCTTCTCAATACCCCTGTTTCCTCCTCTTCTTCCTCCTCCTCTTCCTCTTCCTCTTCCTGTGTAGCGTGCTGCGCCAACAGAAGAAGAGAGTTGTCTGAGACAATCGCTCATCGATCCGTACTCCCTTGAAATGATCGGCGAACAAGGGTTGGTACGACAGCGAGTAGGCGAAAACACGATACAATGTAATCACCCAACAGAGACAAGACGGGTTTCAAATTACACATTATTCTCCATACTGTCATGTTTTACAATACAGATAGGCAGACAAAAAGAAGATGTTGGCATATTGACTACATTGGATTTTGAAAGAGGTCGAAAGTAGGTTTACGTATGTTTGTGTATGCGTGAGATTGATTGATTGATTGATTGAATTTTATAATGCTTTACGTAGCAGCTGGAATGTTTCACACATAGGCGACGACTAGTATGTTAATGTACAATACCGTTAATAATCAGACATGCTAGAAAATAAAACAAGCATGAAAAACATGTCAAAATGTCAATAGTAAAATGTAGAACATAGAAATATAGACGATAATAATAAGACAGTGTATAATTAAAACCTTTTACGTAGATAAATTTCCCGTAAAAAGGTTAACGTGGCCATGCACCTGGGTAAATAAATGTTTGAGATTAGGTGAAGAATAGAACTCGGCACGCTGAGTTGAAAAGTCCACAGATTCAAGCAAGATATGCCTGAACGTGAGGTCTTCGTCACACCCAACGCACCGAGGTCTATCCTCGCCTTTTAAATGTATGAATGCGTGTAAAATGTATGGCCTATGCTGCATCGTCGCAGGACGGTTTAGCCCCGACGACAATAATCAATATACACCCGACAAGGGCGCGAAAGCAATGGTACAGGGTGAACATGATGCAACTTATTACGGACTTCCGTATCCCATTTGGCTTGACGTAGCGATCTAATATACAAATTGATGTTATGTTTATCTAGAATCACCATATGTATGGGTATTGATGTTGCAGAAGAATGATTTGCCATCAATACCCATACCATATCTCGAGGTGTTAGCGCACCTTATCTCAACTTTACCATATATTATTGAGTAAATCGCAGTTTAAAGTTTGAGAAGCAACTAAATATAGAGACATTCACTTTTATTTTATTGAATATCTTCAAATGTATGTATCTGATTGACATAGGCCTAATATTTTTTTTTGTCAAGGGTTTGCACATGGATGATTCTCAATATGCCTAAAACTCACGCTAGATAATGTGTTCTGGCTCGATTCTGTGAGAGAGATGGCGAAATCTTGTGAGGTAGAATGGTCACTGTATCATGGGTATTGTTTAAGGAAGTAAAGTAAATTAATCAATTTATTATTAAAATAGTTTTCTGTAGCTATAATAATAATAATAATAATAATAATAATAATAATAATAATAATAATAATAATAGGCTAATAATAAT
>JAUTBV010145110.1:0-11038 GCA_032361325.1 Lepetodrilus fucensis | reverse complement strand
CCCTCTCTCTCCCTCCCTCCCGCCGTCCCTCTCTCTGTCTCTCCCTCTCTCTCTGTCTCTCTCTCACACACACACACACACTCTCTCTCTCTCTCTCTCGCATCAAACATGGTCTCTCTGCACTCTGCGACTAATTCGCCGGTCTCGACTGAGAGGACAAGTTAGTTACCCACGTCATCAAGACGTCCATTATGTCTCGCACGAACAGTGACGGATCTGGAAACTATTGCACGAGGCTGCGAACAGCGGAACGTGCATGCAGCCAATCGACTCTAATTTACCCCCGCCAGCAGATCCAGGTCAGGAATCTGTACTGGTCAGACTTGGACAACGAGAACTGCGCCTGGTGGTCTGGCCATAGCCACATCCTCAACAGTGGAACCCTACCCCTTATAAAGCTATACCGCCAAGTCTGCCGTCAATGATTACTATTAATGATATAGTACTTAGCGACCAACAATATATTTCTGAAATATGATCATGTTCAATCATAATGAGTGTTTAATGTTTCAAAAGTGGTCCCACTTCAACAGACCTTGTACCGCTTAGAACGTACACGAGGATCCAGCCGAGAATATCATTTCCCGCAATACTGGAGAAACTTGACATTTTCTGTCACGGAATGCTACTTTAAAGTATTTACAGTTTATCATTCTAGTGCACATGGCGCATCGTCTCCTAAAACCAGCTAATCAGCGCGTGTATCTGTGTACTCTATTAGCATGTATGATGTTATGCTATTATACACTGTACAAGACGTTAGCTTATTCTACGTACATTGGTATGTCAACATATAGCACTAATTGGCCTCGCTCGTTGTAGATTGTTGGGATAGAGAGTTGTTTCTTAGTATTCGTGTAGGTATTTCTAGAGTGACGAGAGATGTCCAGGCGGTTGAGCATTCACCAAGATGCAGACATCTCCAGGTATACTGCTTACTTCCTGTACTGCCGACTTCCTGTACAGACGTCCGTACACATAGTTGGACAAGGAACGTGTAGTTACAGAGGGTTAGATTACACACCTCTTCTATCTTCTTCCGAGTATTGCAAGTAACAGATCACTGGTATATACTATCAAGACCAACGAGGTACACATTACCGAAATAATCATCCTTGAAACATAGGCCATTATGACTACACATAACCTCCGTCAAGATTAATATGTGTTTGACGGAAGTTGAGTGTAGTAGCCATAATGGCAGGGGTTTAGAGGATGAGAAATAATATGACTTTCTTGCTTGGAACAATATGACACGCCACATATCTTTGACAGACAAGCTGCATTTTTTTCTAAATTCATTGATTAAGAGATGATTTGACGTTGTTCAATACAGCCATACAGGCATACTTGAATCTAAACGTGTCTATTTCAAATCCCAAGATTAAGCCGCAAGATTTCGAATATCATTTTTATCCCTTCTTGAATCTGAAGACCGCTAAACAAAGATCAGCTTGAATCAACACGGCGCCACTTCAGTATTCAACTTAGCCACGGTGAGAGGGGAGAAAACTAGAAACTAGAGTAGCGTAACGCTCGCCACAGCGAAACAATCGATCTACGGAACCGAACGCCTGGCTCCATCGCTAAAGACCAAATCGTTCACACTAAAAGCAAAATCTGATGTCGTAAAAATCCGGCAGAATTTAAATAAATCAATGCGTGATTGACACTTGTTGAGAAATAGAAAACGTGTATCGAACAGTCACGTGATGCAACAGAAGAAACACGTCACATGTAGCACGTGTGCTACTCTGGGCGATACGTCTTCATTTGAGTGACGTTCGCTAGTGCTTCACCCCACTTTATATCCGACCACGGCTAATGCGTTACGAGTACATCTGAACGTCAATATTTCAACAACTTGACTTTGTTCTTCAGGCTTCAGCATGACTGTTCAGACGAAAGTGAGAAACGTAAATTTTAATTCTCCAGAAAAGACGTCTAAAAATAGTATGTGGAGTTTATAGGAAGCAAACTATGGGTGCGTGAACTAAGGTGTTACGCGTTATGGTTTTAGTAGGAGGGAAACCCGCAACAACTGTCAACACGACCTATGCGCCACGACTGGTACAGATGAAAATAAGATTTCTAAAAATCTAAATTTGTCACCGGATATGATTGGAAACCGAACCTTTTGGTTTGTAGGTCATACCAACTCCGCTATTCCAATACTATGCACTATTAACAATTAAGTTCTTCTCAAACGAAGTTTAGATTACAATTTCTTACATGCAATCTTCCTACAATACTATTGCGTTTATTGGTCTAGAAAGACAACATGTAAAAGTTGTAATTGAAATCTCACCGAAGAAGAATTATATTTTATTTTTAGATTCAATTATCGGCCGAAAGATATTTACAAGGGTGTCGTTTCACAAAGCTCTCTTATCTACTACGATAACAAAACGCTCTGGTAGCGATATCTTATACATGCGGACCGTACACTTATATTAAGACAGCGATACGATTTCATATTGGAGATTCCTGAAACGATACATGGACCTATAGATTTTTTTTTGTATATTTTTTTTTGTATTAGGGTTTAAAGTCGCTTTCTAGAATCTTTCACTAATATCACGACTTGTCAGTTTTTAGGGCAGGAGGAAACCCACAACATCCGTAGCGCTGAATGTTGCAGTAAACCTGCGAGCACCGGTTGGTACTGACAAGACCAAGGATGATAACAGCATTGCCACTCTACAGTCAGTGCATCCTATCAATATTGCGTTAGAAAGGTAATTTTTGCGAACATTGATGCCGGGCCCCCAGGGCGGGATTTGAACCTGGAACCTTTGGCTCCGAAATCCAACGTTCTACCACTGTGCTACATCCCGCCCCACAATATTTATTAAATTATTGCAAAAACGTCCGGGATCTACAAACGTAATAAAGATAAGTCACGAACAGAAGCTAATGATTTCGAGACCAGGGCCCAAGATTACGATACTTTTTGAGTACAATTATTATTTCATGCTCAAGCTCAACATTTACTTGGGGATTTGTGAACAAAACCTTGAGTTAAAATGTTTCATAAACCATTTAAAAAAATGTTTAAATAAAATTAAAATGGAGTCCATGTTGTGGTGCATATCAAGGGAGCACTGTAATGTCAATTGCATTGTTGCTTGCCAGGACTTTTAAATTATGCCGATATACGCAGTTTGTCTGAGTACATAGGTCCTGTTAACCTTCTCCCTGCTGAATAAAATCAAAGTGTTCTATTTCTGCATGTGAGAGGGTTAATGCCAACATGCAGTGTATGCTACACAACATGTACAGGGCATCTGTAGGTACTTTCAGTAGGAAGATACTTATTTATAGTATAATTATAATTATAATAGTATCATTGTAAAAGACAGTGAAGAGTGATATTTGGTGTGCCTGTGTCCAAAACATAAATGATTACATGTACTATCTTTTCAAGGATTTAAAAAAAAAAACTTTGTTCAAATAATTAGAAAATTACTATTTTTAAAAAATGGTCATGTTCGCATATTTATGGACAGAATTCTTCTATTTTTTTTTTTTTGGGGGGGGTGATTAATTTAGATGTTGAACTATTAAAGGGTTCGAATAATTAGAGTAATTACGGTAATCTGATAATGAAGGCAGAGTGCAGTATATAAGTGCATAAGTACTTGCCTGACTGAGCATGTGACCAGCTGATAAATTGTAGAAGAACCACACCTGAAAATATACAGATATCAATCATATGATAATGCATGTTATATCTATAAATTATATATATATTACATGTACTACTCAACACATGTAACATGTGTATAAAAATAAACAAGAACATACAACGGCTATGTAATCCACTGTCACAAAGATTTAGAAAATTGAGGCCTTGCACAGAACAATCGTTTGAGTGGCAGAGAACGGTTTCGGTGGCAGAAAACAATCTGATGACGTGAGAAACGGCAGAAAATTCCATTGGCTTGCCACCCACGATGCTATGTGATGTATTGACTATTGAGTGACGTCACATGCAAGATCGCAATAGGGTTGGATAGTAATCCAATAGCAAGAAATTAATGAGAACTAGTTTAAGGCCTACCAAAGAAAACGGATATCGGAAAACATAAAACATGAATATGTCTACACTCTTCATGAGTCCAGAAGAATTATTCACGAGTTGAGAGACCGAATTTGTAAACTCTGTATCATTCGTCAACAATCCGATATATTAACCATAAACACTGCAACATAAATCATGAACACTGTAGACTACAGTCAGTCTTGTTAGTAGGGCGAATTTGGCATGTGCATTTAGAAATACTTGTACCCAACCAAATCCAAAATTACAACTTTGTAGATCGCCAAATAAAAATTCTATCTATTTAACCTATTACTATTTCACTTCATACTTTTCAGCTTATGTCACCGGATTTTGAATGAATCTCAGCTATATATTGTAATCATGTCACCAACAATGACATCCTTAACGACGTCACTACTTCAGTCTTCTTCTGTGCATTATTTCCTTGTATTTTGAAATAACATGATACAAATATTATGTTTTCAACTATGTTTGTCATTGTTGTTGGTCACTATGAATTATGATGTAAGATTCCATTTAAACAATCTATTTCCGTCCCAATATAACATTAAAATAATAGTTCTATATCCAAATTGGAAACTGTTCTAGTATTTCACTAACCTATGGAACTGTAACTGATGAACGTGGACTTCTTCATCGGTGTAGATCTAGTATAATATTTTAATTATCAAAAATAAAAAGTGTTCATAGGTTGTTTATTATCGTCTTCCGGGTACTATTTATTATTCTTTTCTGAGGACCTGTCCATAACAGCATGTTCCATCTACATCTAAATGAAATTAGTTGTTCTAATCTGAAAAATATATCAGAATAACATTATTCCTGTCACGAAGTTCTCTAATAGAATAATTCGTCGACTCTCCTTATGTAGAGAAAACAAACACTAGATTCTTATGGGCCTCCATCTTGAAATATTACTCGTCACTAACAGATTTATCTTCCCTTGTAAGAGATTTTACAGCCATTCACGTTGATTTTACAGCCGCTTCTAATTTAGCCGACGCGATCGTCGTTTACAATATCATTTTCATGTTTGGCATATTCATAGCTTAAAATTATTAATACAACTCAAATTTTTAGGTACACTACATATTGTGTTTAAACACATATGACAAGTACATGCCAGACATCATATGACAATTAATTAACATAGATTTTATGCGAGACCTACACAAATCCGGTTAATTATTAATTTGTCAGACGCGTAGCCAGGAGTAATTTAATGTGGAAGCGCCAGTACTGTAACTGTTATATGCTTATGTTTTGTTTTAAAAAAAAACTTAACTAGGAAATTGATGTGGATCCGTCTGCGTATCTGCTATATAATAGGCAGCTACGTGCCTTCAGAAATGCATAGTTATTGTAAGAAAATAATTACCTCGATTATAC
Source organism: Lepetodrilus fucensis (assembly GCA_032361325.1). Classification (NCBI taxonomy): domain Eukaryota; kingdom Metazoa; phylum Mollusca; class Gastropoda; order Lepetellida; family Lepetodrilidae; genus Lepetodrilus; species Lepetodrilus fucensis. The sequence goes on along the minus strand of JAUTBV010145110.1, from coordinate 5,583 downwards.
GTGCTATTTGATATGTTGTCAGATTAATTCAAGTAGGCCCTACATCTCTTTGTTGATCCTTCCCCGATTGTCTTGGTGATGCCGAAAACATTTATGTATTCTTATCAAGTCAGTATGATGCCCGGGAGGATCAGAAGGATTTGGGAGACGTTATATAGGGGAAGGGGGATGTATATTGGGCATGGTTCTTTATTGGGCCACCCCTCGTTTAGGCCTTTTACCAGGTATATCTTTTCATCGTTACACTGGAATGATCAGCATGATGTCATGATGACAACCAGAACATAAAACAACCGAAGAAATGACATAATCGAGTAAAATATATAAACATTACTTTTCCATAGCTATAGTGAATATGTTTATCATGTAACACTATAAGTATTGAATAACTAATATGATATGAAACACATTTTAATGATTGTTGTATGATCGCTGAGTTAGTTATTTGTCAGTATACGTTCAACAATGTGTTAGTACATCAATCTAACCTACGAATCTACTTTGCAAAGGTGATATGTGTTCCTAAATTGGGCACGGCGATGTTCCAATATTGGGCATACTAAATGTGCCTATGATACCCACCCTTTTTGCTATTTTTCTGTTTTTGTCATAAAAACATCGTCTTTTAGTGTTGGCGTACGTATACATAGCTTGCTTACATATGGCTACGTCATCTCCTTCTATTCATTATTTTATTTCATTTAATTTATTAATGTGCAGATTGGATCCGGTTAGTCCTGGTGTATCATTTTGGTTTCTAAACTAAATGTTCTTAATGGTATTAAAAAAAATTAAACTAAAGACAATTAAAGACATAATAAACTAAAGAAAATAACAGAAATGGACCTATGTCACAATTTCTATAACTGTTACATTCATTGTTTCTATATGCCCAATTTAAGTCCATGAATGGCCCAAATTAGGAACACTTTCCATTAATTGGGCCACTTTCAGATTTTTTGTTTTTTTGCAGTTCCAATAAATATTGATATTTTACGGCAAGTTTTATTTGTTGACCATTACAAAAAAAAACATGCCCAATATACAGCCCCTTCCCCTATATTATTATTAATTAGGGACCATTGGAGGTTGGGGTTGTCGACATTTTACTCTCGCCCACCCATGGTCACTTCTAATTTAGTTTCTTATAGAAACCACAATGTTGTAATTAAGTCATGTACATGCCCTTTTATACTCTATTTGGTACTGTTAAGGATCAACAATGATATTTGCTTGTAGTTACGATGCAACTGTATTTTAAAAGCATGTGCATACTTGAGTGTGACTGCATTATTATTAATAGTTTAATAGTAATTATAATATTTGTTGTAGCGGTGGTCCATTCGAAAATGCTAATTTCTGTATGAAAGCAACATAAACATAATGCAATATTGATACTCTCATACATCTTAGGGGCACCATGCAGTTATATATGAGGTTTTATCCATATTTCGCGTATAGATATAACTGACCAACTTATTAATATTGATGAGTTATGTAAAATAGTTGGGACGTTGGTGTGCTACTTTTATTCGGTAGTTTAAAAAGGTTTCACCGTACTCTTAAATGCATAATATCACAGATAGTTATGGTTGTTTTGGACTAGTTCTTAGTTATATCTACAAAGTACATTCACTTGATATACTTAAAATCATGTTTGTACTTCCAAAAAGCTTTTCACCGCTGTGTGTTTGACAAATCCCCAACGTAGCCCCAAGATAGACAACCTGAATATGTTCCATATGTGTTTGGAGGGTTTGCTTCATTATACATCATGCAAGGGGGACATAACTCTAATGTTCGATCGCAATTCAACACAACATTTTGGGGATTCTCAGTATCGCTATAAGCTTATACACGATACTTCGATTTGGCCTTTATTATTATCCTAGCAGGTATAAATTCCCATCAAAATTTTACATTATAGTTTCAACTGCTAGAACAATCATACTGGTGCCATGTAAAGGTTTGACAACAGCCCAATAAAGAGGAGTGAATCATTGTTAGATTCCTTATGATTGTCTTTCAGTGTAGTCAAGGCGGTCGGATACCCATGCTGGGTAACTCATAGTACAGTTGTCTCCCCGACCAAGTGAATCATTGTTGGATTCCTTATATTGAGTCGGGTACCCATGCTGGGTAACGCGTGGTACAGTTGTCTCCCCGATCAAATTGACCCCATGCAGGGCATGATTGATCCATGTGCACACACACATTAGTATCGAGAATCTCCAAAACTCCAAAATAATATTATATGTTTTAATATGTTTTTCGGTAGGATGCATAATATTTCGTATAGTATTTCGCAATGATATACAAGTTGAATATGATACTCTATGTCTACTTATTGAATGTTATCAATAACTATTGCAATGCAAGTCATTATGTCATATAATCATATTCATACTAGTCAGTAAATACTGTCAACCTTAAATCTTTGTTGGTTGTTATTATAAATCTGCTGTTTACTGAATCTGGAATCGTCGCAAATGGCTGAAAGATTCCAGCAGGAATGTTAAATTCCATAAAAACTCCATAATCACTGCCACGGACTCTGGAGTGAAATCTGTACAGAAGGCGTCATGCCCGCTATTGTTATAGACGATTAATTACAGGAGATAATTAACAGGGCACTCAGGCACGTTGTTGTCAGATGATGTCGTAGCCGCGGGGGCTGCTGAAGCTGCCGCTGTATGTCGCAGTGGCGTTCTGTGGACAGCGCTACTAACGACCTTAATCCTCCGCCGTCGATAGTCCGCCTTACTATGCAGTCTCCTCATTATGCTGTCTCCACTCGACCTCTTCTCATGCCGTATCTTTGTCCGTACTGTTAGACCTTATCACTGTAGTTCATTGAAGTTCAGGTGACGCGGTGCTCAGACAAGAGCTCAGTAGCAATAATATAATGAAGTGGACTTCCAAAGCATATTCGGGGTTATTTTCATGTACTTATTTCCATTGTAAATTAAAAGAATTGTGCCAATATAATCAACTAATTGATAGTCTTCTGAGAATTACTTCAGGTTGCATCTAGTCCTTGTCAAAGACGTTTCGTGGCATTTTTTTATGATTGTATTTTTGACATTTTTTTAAAGGTTGCAATTGTTTAGGACTAGGTTTCATCTTGTATAGGCCACGTGACCTAACTAGACTTGCTTGTGTGGTAGTAAGCGCAGTCATGCGCAGCTCGGAGTTCTACGTTCTCTGGGGGCGATGTTATATTCAAGTTGATACTATGAGAAAAAGTAAAAGTTACACTTGAGTAATGTCTTAATTAAATATTAAATACAGGTTCATAATAAATTATTTATAAATGCAGTCGTCATTCAATTTTTCTATTTCATGTCAATAATGCAATCGTGATATTAGATTATATTTATTCTGGATATGTAGGTGCGTCGCGACATAGTCTCTCGTGGCACTCGGTTTATAGATGAAATAATAAAGAATTTAGTCCTCGGTGATCTGTTTCCCAGTCTACGTCTAGCGATATGACCAATAGCTGGAAGTGAAACGCAATCGCTTTGTTCATAACCATCGTAATCGATGAGCTGGGAATTCAGTTTGTGTTTAGATTCCACAGCAGTACTGTAGCTGTCTATTATCCAAAGGCAATTTCTCAACAGTATGTCCCAAGTGTCTGTACAACGTCATATGCTTGGAGATTGTTTGTAGACATATAGCATACATTGTCATTGGTGATTTTACATGATAGACTATGGCACAATGTAATGTGCGACCATATATTTTGAACGATAATCTGTTGCGCTTTGGTAACATATGTTTTACATTTTCACACATATATCTTGATTAATAATGCTGATGTATATACACTAGCATACATTAGCTGCATATATACAATGATTGTCCTTTTAGGTTTCAGTATTTCCTACTAGAGAGGTTTCGCAACACTACGGTTACCATCACTGATACGGCTACCATTACAGATACGGTTACCATTACAGATACGGTTACCATTACGGATACGGTTACCATTACAGATACAGTTACCATTACAGATACGGTTACCATTACAGATACGGTTACCATTACAGATACGGTTACCAGTACAGATACTGTTACCATTACAGATACGGTTACCATTACAGATACGGTTACCATTACGGATAAGGTTACCATTACAGATACGGTTACCATTACGGATACGGTTACCATTACGGATACGGTTGCCATTACAGATACGGTTACCATTACGGATACGGTTACCATTACGGATACGGTTGGGTCATCAGTATGTGCGTCGGACGTCAGAGAGTCGTCCGACGTGCAGTTTCCCGTTTATGGAAGTCCTAGGGAACCCGAACGGTCAGAAACGGGAAACTAAACTTCGGGCAAATCTATGACGTCACATACTACGCACAAACTGATGACCTAACTGTATCCGTAATGGTAACCGTCACTCAAGCATTCCGTCGATAATGACTGGCCTACTACGGTCACAGTGCGTTTTTAGATGATAGTAGTTGACATTAAAAGGGTATATTTGACAGTTTTGCAGGTTTTTCATTATTTTTTAAACTTTCTAACATTGTCGTCTCACCCTACCTGGTACCCACGAGCCTAACACGCGATTGGGTCATGGTTGCATAATGTCACCCGCGGAGTGTTTGTAACAGTATATATCTGTGTAACTATAGCATTAGCAGCCAATCATAGAACGTTCAACCACGCTGATGTTTTCAACCACGCTGAGGTTTTCGCCTTATCAAAGTCCTAGCGGTCACGATCCTATTTAACTTCCAACCTGATGAAACTCTCCCTGCAGTGCAAGGAATCAAATAGTTACCATTTCTAGAGCCACGATCTGGCTGTTTTCTTGGCATCAGAACCTTTGAAGTCAGTCTTTAGACGATGTGATATTTTCACAACGTGTTCGCCTCATTAATGCGTGTAACGCTGTACATGACATCTTAGTAATGGCCGACTATTTTATCGTAGATATTTTACAGTGAAGCCGACAGTTGAAATCTGTCAAAGTCAAGAAATCCACTGAAGAGTGAGTGAGTGAATATAGAGTTTAACGTCGCTGCGGGAATCTTTCACCCATTTGCGACGATCCACTGAAGACGTAGTTTACGCTCTGACCAGACAACACAGTGACGTTAATTAAGTTCATTTGGGTTTTTCGTCTGGATATGTTTCTACATTCATAGATAATTGTCAGATCGGCCGTGTGATACAGCTATAGTGAATTAAGTCGGGGTTTGCCACGAATACAATGTCCACTTCCACTGACTGACTGCTGAGTTCAAGAAAGTCTTTCTTTACATCAGTGACATCGTATATTCTCGCTAGTGATATGTTCTTAAATATGCTGAGACAAGTCAAATGAGATCCAATCAGCCGTTATACTAACTAGGATAGGGTCATTATCAAATGGAATACCAATATAAGAAGTTGGTACGTCTATTACCATTAGTTAACAGTTCCAGTCACCTATGGGGACATAGCACAGTTTCTCATTATCAACGGCTGTATAGTCCGTCGAAAAAAGTACGTTTTGCATATGTTCCATTGTCTGTGCCCTAGTGTTGTTATATGTTAAGTAATATGAGGGGTAAT